>CM020037.1:7888962-8188985 GCA_009769605.1 Bucorvus abyssinicus
AGTTGGCTGCTCTCCCAGTGTGTGAAGGTTCTCATTACCTCAGAGAGCAGTGGAAGGGTATTTAGAGACATACCTTTCTAAATCTTTTGAGGAACTTTGAAAATGAAATTACCCAGATTTTGAAGTGAGAAACTGATCTCAATGGAGAATGGTTTTTTTTCATTACTGTTATTGGCTGTCCCAGGTGATCTCCTAGAACTACCAGCACTAACCATGTTTCTTTTGCTTGCTTGTAGCTGTTGTGACCACTACTTCCACTACAGTGGTTCATGCTCCCTATCCCCAGCAACAGGGAGTGACACCCAACTACCCAGTAGCCCCATACCAAGGATATCAGCCTGTGGCTATCCAGCCACAACCGGGAGTGCCAGTAGCACCGTACCCTACACAGTACCCTCCCCCTTACCCCATGCAGCCATCAGGACCCCCAGCTTACCATGAGACGATGGCAGGTAAGGCAGCACTGGGTGTTTCTTCATCTCTTAAATAGCTAAAGAGACAGTTGCTTTGGAGCCAGTCTTGTGTTACTTACATTTATAATTTTCTGTGATTATATTAATGTAAATGTAAACAAATTATGTAAAACTCAAGTTATGGTGTGTGCCGTAATTCATCCTTGCTGAAATTTCCCCATCCCTGTTTCTGTTAAGCATTGCAAGAGGAGATGTGGTGGAGCTGTACTGGCAAAGTTTGGTGGTGGTGGAGGGACTGTCAGTGGATCCAGTAGAATGTTTTACTAATTCAGTTCAAATTTCATATTAAAATAAAAGTCCAGTTAAAGTAGTTGAGTGTTTCTACATATCCTTTCTAGTCTAGTATTTGCTGGATGTTTCCTACGCACAGGTGGCATTTTCTAGTAGTTTTTCCCAATGTTTGTAGAGTACAGAATCTCTGATCATCTTCAGACAAGTTTGCCAATGACTAGCAGTTAGAATTGTCGGAATCTTTTTTCTTCTGCTTTCCCTCTTTCACTTTGTTTCCATTGCTGCGTTGTTTTCATGCAGCATTTTTGTTGCTATTACGACTTTTTGCGTCCCCTGGTAATAGATGTCCTCTGAACAATTGGCTCCTGGCTGTTCAGAGGCCAAAACTAGGCTGTTACCTGTCCTAGGATACTCAAGCCCTCTTACAAACCACACTGTTCATCCTTCTAAGTAACAAAAATATAGTCCTGAATAATAGATGATGCCCTTAGAAAGTAACTCTTTCATGACAACTCAAATATAAAATGGCTGTCCATGTTCTTAAGCATTTGCAAACCAGTTAGAAATGGCACATTAACAATGTGTAAAAGCACTGACTTGGCAGGCCTCTGGCCTTTATTTTTCTGTTGTAAACTCTGAAGAAGCTGTGGGGTTTATGGGATTACCCCAAAGTGCTTGGCTTCATGTCCATCACATGAGGGAGCCAGTAAAGTGGTCATTTGCTTCTCCTGCTCTCTGGTTTCTCAGGTGGTTGCTGGTTTGTTAGTTTTTCCTGGGAAAACACCAGAGCACTTCCCATGTTGCCAGCTGAGAACACCTCCTTCTGTTATTTTTCCTGTGTGTTATCCAAGGGGCAGTCTCTCAGTTAGGTCACATGCAAGGGAGGGAATACACAGGAGCCAAACCCACTCACTCTGCAAGGTCAGGAGAAGATAATGACACTTGGGTGTTCCAGGGAGCTGATCAGGTGCTGCGATATTTGAACTAACTTATGCTGTTTGACAGACCTGGAAGTGAACGTGCCACTTGAGAGCAGCTTGTCTCAGAATACTGGAAAATAAGGATATCTTCTGCATGATACCCATCTAGTATATAACTCAAACTCTTTGATGTGCTTGGTAGTGATGGGATACTTGCTTCCCTTTAATTTTTTAATTAACTCTGTGACACTTTCCAGGAAAGCATTTTCCCCAAAGGAATCCTAAGCTGCTTTCTCTAGTCCTCTTTCTTTTGCCCAGTGGTTTATTTTCACCTCCCGGCATGCTATCAGGTATATCCTGTTGTTTGCACCTCTCTGCCTTCCACTGGCTGTTTTTTGGACCATTATCTGTCCCTTTTTCTTTTCCCCGACTATGTTCTCCCCTGAAGGCCAACCATGTGCTTGTGGCTGCCATGTACACTTAAGCATCAAAAAACCCCAAGCACAAGAAGGAAGTCTTTTTGTGGTCTTACTCTTGAAATGCAGATGCTTTGTGAGTTAGTACAGACTGTTCTCAGTCCAGTTAAGATGTGTGATCAGTTGAACCTCTTAACCGTTTGCTCAAAACAGATGGAGAATTCAGAATGTGAATTTTACAGATCTGTTTTTCTTGTGTTTTGCTTTTGCAGCTGGTGCTGGAGCACCTTATGGAGTCAGCCAGCCTCCTTACAACCCTGCTTACATGGATCCTCAGAAGCCCACCTATTGAAAAGATCTTCTACTATGCTTCTGCATACAAAACTTTTAAAAGTATAATTTGTGCTGTTTACACTGTGCAACTGTAGTATATTTTTCTGGAAGACAGCAATCTTTTGTCTAAGTAAAGTGAAAGTTAATTCAGTATCCTTTTTTTTAAATGCTTCAAGTACAAGGAAAGAGTACTTTTCTTGCAGAAGTTGTTACTTTATACCTCAAGCAAATATAAAAAGAGATTTTGTTGTATATACAATGAGAAAAGCATGAAGAAAGAGTGCTTCAGAAAAAAGAACCACAATAACATTTGCTGTGCAATAATTTTGAAAGGAATGGTCCAATATGAGCATTATCAAACACCCAAAGCTGTAGCAATGTTTTGCACAGTATTAAAACATAAAAACTTAATCTCTAAGAAACTACCTGATCAATGTTATGTGTGTTCTGCCTGGTGTGAAGCCACTATTGTTAGGAAAGCTACCATGTAAAACATTTCATTTACCATTCAAAAGGGAATTTTCCTTTTTTTGAAACATATTTGTCTTCAGTTAAGGGTTAGCAAACCACAGGTAATTGTCTTTGGACTAGTTGCATTTTTCTGTGCTAAATAGCATGGGTTGATAACTTCCTTGTTTTCTTTCCCAATTGCAAGGCTTAGAAACTGTGCCTTCACTGGGTGTTTTCTCAGGCTATTTTAATTTATAGCTAGAAATTAACAACAAAGCCAAACTCTGTGACCTAGTAGAACAATTAAATCAAAAGCTGAAAACCTGAGAATTTTTTGTAAAAATTACTGGACAAGCATTTGTTGTCCAAGTATTATTGGACAAGCTTACTCAACCCATAGGTTGTTGATGAGTTTGGAGGAAATATCAGCTCCTTAATCATATGATTAAGCAGAAGAACCTGCTGGTGTTCAGTCCTGCCTCATCACAGGGAAGGAATTTAATTTACAGGAGAGATGGGATGTCAGAAATACGTTGGGGTTTTTTAAATGCTTTGGTTTTGTCACTGTCTGTCTCTACTGGGAACTGTACCTGAAATGATAGATTTTTATAAACTCAGTCTGCATTTGAATAATAATATGCCCAGAAATCCCAGCCGAGAACACATCAGAGATTAAACTTCCCTTTTGGCTTCAACATTCCCATAAATCTGAGCAGAGAACGAGAAGTGAGGGAAGAGTGGTAGGAATTGGTCACAGCGAGGTAATGTACTTTCCAGAAGGTAGTGTCGACAGTCACGGAACACCTTGAGCCATCCTCCTGACTATGACCAGTGTTTGCAAAGCCTTTGGCTCTGTACGCCTTGTATTAATCGAACTGTCATCACTGCACTAGTGTCCTCTACAATTCTGTCTTCTCTAACATTGAAATACAATTTGTTATTCCTCAGTAGAACTATCTAGTCTGTTGTACGTGTCACGGTGATTTTGACACACCTCATACCTTGATTTTGCTTTTTTAGAGAGGCCGTTAAGCCCTTTGTCCAGTGATTCTACATTTGGGGTATCTTACTGTTTGAAAAGCATTGGTGGTGGCATTGTTTTACCTCATACGATGGATGGAAACTGCTGCTGTCAAAAGCAGCCTTATTTCTCTTTCTCATTTTCGAGTCTATTTCTGGGTTATTCCAATTATTTTTTCAAGAAAGTCTTCAGGGCATTTCAGAAGAAAGTTGTAGAAAGTTTTTAGCTTTGGGATTTGTGACCATGTATGCCCCTCTGTGACACCTCTAAGAGTGCTAAAGTTAAGAGCATGAAAAGGTGCCAAGAGGCTCTCACAGAGCATGCGCGCACTGTGTGTGTTTCTCTTTCCTGCCTTGTAAGCTGAGAAACTGGGCAATGCTTCATTACACTGCTAGGAGATACATGAGAAAAAACAAAAATGGACAGTGTCTCCTATGGAGGATCAAGTGTTTCCCTAGAAATCTGCAATTTTTATGTGGGAGGGCCCTGAGTAACTGCAGAAATAATTCCCTTGCTGTACATCCCACTGCTGTGCGTTTATTCATGCAGAAGGAGGGCAGAGTCTCTTGCAGCACTTCTGTTAGCCAGGAGCCTGGACGGAGCCTGGCCAGCGGGATGCAGTCCGCAAGCACGGCTGCTGTGCAGCTCTCAGAGGACAGATACGGTGTTCTAGTTCTGTACTGCTCTTCCTGTCCTCCATCTGATCTGTCAAAGTGTACAGTTTGTGGCAGTGTTAGTAGGGTTCAGTTCTGGTTATGAAAGAAAAATCTGCAATTTCCCTAGTAGTGGTATTGGTATTACTACTTGAGTTACAAAACTTGCTGAAAGAAAATGGTCCACTTACCTCACTTCGTGATTGGAGCACTCGATCTTATCTTATTGTTCGTGTGTTAATCATCATTAACAATAAGTTGTAGGACCAAATTTTTCGTTGTTGCCATGCAACCTGTTGAAACTTGTTTTGATATAGTTAAGAGAATGGAATAGTTAGAGAAAAGATGGAGAAGTTGATGTATAAACTTGTAGTTTAAGCACTGCTGATGCGTCAGTCCATGTAGCTGTTGCCTTCACATCAAACTAGTTACCCACAGTGCCGTAGGGGACCGGGAGTGGAGTTAAAACTTTAAATGTTGAAAGAGTATGTGTGTGTGTTGTGTTTTTTTTTTTTTTTTTTTAAATTCTGTAAGTGCCTTTGTTTCAGAAATGCTTGTGAAATTAAATACAGTAGAATATTCTGTTTTACTGAGTTTAGTAGATAACTGTTGTTGATTTTATTACATACTGTAACCTAGCGTTGTATGTTGTTTGTAGTTCAAACATACATATTCAGAAAAGGCATAAACTCTATGCACCTTTGTAATAAATGCAATGTTTGAAGTATATTCTGTCAATTTTGTTTTCTTAGCCTCCATCTGAGTATTATTTAGGAGTGTATCTATGTTTAATCCACAACAAGGAGGGAAGAAA
Organism: Bucorvus abyssinicus; assembly: GCA_009769605.1. Taxonomy (NCBI): domain Eukaryota; kingdom Metazoa; phylum Chordata; class Aves; order Bucerotiformes; family Bucorvidae; genus Bucorvus; species Bucorvus abyssinicus. The sequence goes on from CM020037.1 coordinate 7,894,274, forward strand.
AGCACCCGAATTAAACCTGTAAGAGGTTAAACCTGTAAAAGCTGAGGAAAATAAGTTATTTTATCATTTCAATAGCTCAGGCATCTGTACTAACAGAGTAGTCTCCTCTGCTTCACCTTTTTATGGCAGCCTCCACTAAGGGTGAGTTCGCCATGCTATAAGGGATGTCCTTCTGTTGTGAAGTGATTTTCGGTTTGAGGCACAAGTAACTACTCCTGGTAGTACAGGCAGTGAGGAGCTCTGCCTGGCGCGGTGAGGCAAGGGCCCTCTGGTTCCCCTGGGCTGCAGCATGCTGCATGGGTTTCACAGCGATGCCATTTCCATCTCAGTGCTGTCCCTCCTCACCAGACCCGTGGGTTTGCAGGAGGGCATTTCACCTGTTTCACTAGAGTGAAGAACAGGTCAGTGTAGTATAAACTGACCTCTCATATTCTGTTTCCCTTACTGCAGTCAAAATAACTTTAACATCCATTACTGGAGACTTCTCATTCAAACGTGCTGGTTTCTGCAGTTGTTTTTTGTCGTTCACCCTCTGATGCTACTTTGTGGCTGGAATCAGGTCAGATCTGCTTTACAGGCTGCGGGACTGGTGTTGCAGCCCAGCTGTGCTGTACAGGAGGTCTTTAGCAAAGCAGCTTTGTTCAGCTACATACGCAGAATACCAACCTACAATATTGACTAATGCATAGACAAAAAAAATGACTGTTCCGTGTTATCTCTGTTAGCAGACTCTGCAGTCACATGGTTTGAATATAATAACCAATATGAAAATAAATAAACTGTTTCCTCTGGATACTGTCAAAAGCAGGTTAGCACTTAAGCAGCTATTCAGAGGACACTTCCTTTGCAGGCTTTAGGACTCATTTTAAGAGTAATCCGAGGTGAGCTATACGTACCGGCTGCAGGGACAAGGTGCGCAGCACACTGCTGCCTGTTTGCAGGCATTTTTCATAAACTGTAGTCCCAGTTTGTAGCTCTTTATAAAGCTCACAGACCACCTTGTCTTACCAGTCTGCTAAATTACCATCAATGATGTCTAGTTTTTAACAATTTACACTGTCAACGTAAGTTTGTATTTGCTGTTGCATTCACAGCAGATAATAGTCTTTACTCAGGCAGATTGGAACTGCTGCATTTGACCTTAATATAACCATAAATAATTAACACTACTAACATCAAAACATTATTCAATGGTTAAAATAACTCACTGTCTAGCACAAGCAACTTCCTTAAGCAGTAGTTCACTCTAGTGGGATTAATATGAATAAAACCGCCTTGGGCAGATGCTGCATGTACATGATGAGGTGTTTTGTATTTGTCATCTTCACCTATTACAGCTTGGTTCATAAAGATGTGTTTTGAGGCCTGACAATACACAAAAACCAGTTGATGTCTTGTCCCTGGAAGTTTGCTTTGAATTGGGGACAGGACTAGGTGACCTACAGAAACCCCTTCTAACCTCAACTAGTCAATGATTCTAAGAGTTGTAGAAAATAAGGTGTTACCTGTGCAAATTCCCTACATGTTTTAGTCAATGAAGCATCATTTACTTGCTCTCTGTACATAGCTTTAGCAGAAACAAACTGCCATGTGTTTGAATCCATGCAGTCCCTCAGGTCCTTGAATCACCATAGGAAGATGCTTGGCGATGCACCAGTACCTTCTCCTGCACTATGACTCTTCAAGGGGCAGTGTCAGAAGATCTTACAAGACCAAGTCTGCAAGGGCATCGTCCTCATTTTTGCATGGAGTTGCCTGAGTAGCAGGTAAGCTAGTGGAGGCGATTGCTTCCTTCACCCAGCTCCTGCCTGGCTTTAGTCCTGTCTGCTCACTGAGGAGGAAAAACCCAGCTATACTTGGCTCAGCATTCAGCCAAGGGGAAACTTGTTGCCACAGGCAAGACGACAAATGGGTTGCTGCTGCTGACTGAGGAATGTGATAATCATGTCTAGAACATAACTAGGGGTTTTCGTCGTTGCTCAATACCCCTTTATTCAGTCCTGTGACTGTGCTCAATGCCAGAGTAAATTCCCTCTCTCAGTTAATATGGAGGCACAGGTTATCTAGAACATGTTGGGAAAATGCAAGCTGGCCTTGGAAAAAGAGCTGCTGTGCTGGGAATTCTTCAGAGAGCATCTAACAAGAACAGTCTGAGGTCTGTTATTGTTAGGTCTTGAAGACAGTAAACCGGTGGCCCCATGATCTGTAAAAATGCTTGTTTTTTTCAGGGATGATCAGCTGTAGCATTCATGATTGGATCTCTTTAATCCCAGGAAAAAAAGCCCAAGAGAATGTAAAAAGAGAAGAATTAACCCAAGGCTAGTACCATCTTGCAGTAATCCTGACAGAAGATTGGTCCCTGTAAATGACCTAACAAGTGATGGATCGTGGCAGTTCTGTAAGCATACCCATGTCTGCCTCTTCCCCCCAGGATTGTGAACTATCCAGTGACAGAAACACTTTCCTTTGTAAAAGCTACAGTTTAATTTCGTAATACCATGTTGTTACTATCCTTTCCACTGGTGAAGGGGCGGGGTTTGGGTTGGTTTCGCTATAGCCTGCGCTATACTGCTTTCAAGTCAAAAGTGGGAAGACAGCCATCAGCATGTGGATGTACCTGTTGGGGTGTTGTCTGTCAGTGGGTGGATGGGAGAGGATGCTGTGCCAGAAGTGAACAGTTAGGGGAGTTGTCCTAGCACTTCTTTCCACAGATAACGCTTCTGTTTATATAGAAGTTTAGCAGTCATACACTTCTCCCTTTTACCAAGCTGTGGTACACAGGCCCTTCAGATGAGGCCAGGAATTTTTTAAATGTCTTCTTTAACTGGATTGCTTCAACAGCTTGGGATTCCTTAACTGGTTTTGATCCAAACTCCTCTTAACAGTTCATTTGGTCTACTCACCCAAAGAAGGGGTTTAAATGCGTCTTACTGCTATAGACCCAAATCATGTTTGGAGAAATTAGGTGGTGAGAACAGCCCAGAGCAGTTGAAAAGTGCTGACAGGTCACTGCCATGGTTTTGGCATACCGTGACTATCGTATCTGCGTTAGGACAGATCTAAGTTTGCCCCTCACAGCAGGCTAACTGCCAGCTACTGCTTTCCCCTGCTCATGGGGCTATTTTTAAAGAATTATCTTAATGTTTATTTTGAGTAAGGAAGGGGCTTTTACCTGACATTCTTGAGCTCTTCTCTCTAATCCTGAAGGCCTGAAGTGCTATGTTTTGTAGTTTTGGGGTTTTTTTTTAAAGTGGACGAGTCAGAAGTTTCAGCATGACATAAAACCATTTGTGGTGTGCCTTGTCCAGTGCCCTGGAGGCAGTTCTAGGGTCGTTACCGTGCAGGCACACACAGACTCAGGTGGCTTTGCTCTTACATGGGAAAAGCAGTTCTCCAGGTGCTGCAAGGGATTTGAAACCTGTTACTGAAAGTAGTTGGCAGCTTCTGTTTTACAGAAATTAACAGGTCATGCGTGGTGGACTTCTGCCAGCGGGGAAGGAGGAGGATTAGCCCTAGATGGTGGTGTGGGAGGAAGGAGCGAAGCTTTGTACCTAGGAGCTTTGGCCTTAGGGAAATGTTGATTACTTCACTGCTGTTTCTGGGAAAGTTCTCTTCAAAAGTGAAAGCCAAGCCAGGAGCTCGTTCAGCACACTGGACTGGGGCTCGTCGCCCAGGCACACCAGGGCAGGACACAGCCTTTTCAAGTTATGACCAAAAAACTGAATGTTTCCCAATTTTCCAAGGGCTTCCTTCCCACTGTAGTACTCTCTCCTCCTCCTGGTCCCTGGAGCCAGGTTCTGAGTCAAGTATCTGTCAAAAAAAATGAAAAAGCTTTCCACGTTATTTAAGATACAAACCTGTAGGCTCACTGTAGTAGCACTCACATTTCCTTTTAGGGTCTCAGGTTCAGCTGATACCTGCAGCCACGTGTGACAGCTGACAACTGTACACACTTGGAAGGGTACTGCAGCAGTTCTTCCTCCAGTCTTTGGTGCTGTATCCCGGAAAGGAGATGCTCACTCACCTTCACTGCAGGGCTTATCCGGATGCTACAACCAAAAAACCCAGTCATTCTGCACGCATTTAAATAGCCTTCTCTCGCCTGGTAGGAGAGAATGCTCTCCTCAACATTACCATCTTACTCTTCTAAAGTAACTTTTTAAACAAATAAGTTCTAGTATTTTTTTGGTTTTGCATCTTAATAGTCTCAACATATTAATGAAATTGAGAAAAATGAGTGAACTCAGGTGATCATTACAGGGCTTTGCTCAGAACTGAACTGCCAACAGTAAGTTATTTATGGAAAAGTCTTTTAAAATCACACTAATCACAATAAAATCACACTAAGTAAACTTTACTAATATTAACAGGAAAATTTTGGAAGTCAAGCAATAAAGTGTCAGAGCTGCAAAGGAAACAAATGTTTTCAAAAGACTTTCATATGAACATAGTGATCCCAAACATCTCTGGACATTTCAGCATCATAAATTCAGCTGTAGTCACAGTAAAATGGAGAACACAGTGACATTTCCATTCCATAAGGGGTGAAATTCCTGAACAGAACCAGTCATAAGCCATTGAGTGGCTTTGCGCAGCAAACCACAATGCAGTGTAATTCTCACATCAACGTTTCTTTGGGTTTTGCTACATTTAGGTGGCATTTAAAATAAATAATCATGACAAAGAAATGTCTTAGTTGTGCTGCATTTGAGTGCAACCTCTAGGTTATCCCTTAATAAAACAGGTAATTTAAATTTCAGATTTACAGTGGCAATGGTTATTCTGATTTAGCTGAGAAAGGACAGAGAGCTTTGCTAGATGTTAGTCAGCCGGAGTCCATTCCTTGATCTTCTGCTTCTGGCTCAGGAGGATACAATTCATCCAAAATCAGTTCTGCAACAACAGAAAATTGTTTCAGAGAGTCATATTTCTACTCGATACACCATAATTATAGCTGCTGTCTGTTGGCATTGTAAAACATAGTGACTGTAGAAAGCTACAGCAAATACCCTTTTTCAAGGTTGCACACAGACAGGTCTTTAGATACACGTTTTGTCATACAAACTTCTCCCCCTCTTTTATTTAATACCTTTTTAGGTGCTAAAGGAGAGAACTACCTTGGGCAGTCAATTATATTTAGCTATTAGTGGAAAACCAGTAAAGGGCACCTTGGTACTTTGCAGCCAGTTCTGACTATTGACTAAGTTTACAACCTCATTTTTGTGAACTAATTTTAAGAAGTCCCTATGACAAAGCGCAGTATTTTGTGTTTCAGAGGAAGAACCTGAACGCTAACTACAGGTTCACAAGCCCAAGGGCACGCCACCATCCCCCACATCACAAGCTGTTACGCTGGTGTGGTCTGTTCCCAAGAGTAACTAGACAAAGCATTAGGCAAAGTTCCAGAAAACCCTGGGGAACGCTAAGCAATCTGAGTAGCACAAATACATGGCACGCTCTGTGTTGAGCATCTCCAGAAGTCACTGTGACCAGTAGTGGCACGCGTGCTTGACCAGCCTTAGGGATGCAATATGTACACCAGCATCAGAGGATTTATTGCTCCAGCTTTGAGTCAAACCAGATGCCTTGTCTGGTATCTTGTAGCAAACCACATACTGAGATGAGAGCACAATCTTCATGTCAGCTCTGCAATGTGTATGTAAGTAATGCCATGAGTGAACGGAGAAATGGCATCAAGGGACAAGGAGGAGAGGCAGTTTCATGAGATTAGCTCTCTCTAGGAAATGGACACCAGGAGTATGCAAAGCAAAGGGCGAGTCCTGATGGACCTGGGCTAGAGAAGCTTTTGGGGTAACGGAGGAAGAAGAGGTGTATTAAGGATGTAGGGGAAAAAAAACCAAACAAGTAGGTGTAATGATAATTGGAGACTTGGAATAATGATTTTTTTTTTTTCTTGTTAAATAAGGTAATGCATAGTGTAGATTGTTTTACTATAGAGAGCTGGAGTATAGGATTTTAGGGGCTTGGACTAGATGACCTTTACAAGTCCCTTCCAACCCAAAACATTCTACGATTTTGTTTGATCAGATAGTAGGGGTGTATTTCTATGGAGAGAACAAGATACAACTACTGGAGTAGTGATTCACATAATGAAGATTGAGAAGCACCAGACCACGGACTGCCTTTGAAGGTCTGGGCAACAACCAACCATGCTGTTTGTTATGTGGTAAATGAGAAATTCCACTTCGATCCCTTTCCTATTTCTACAGCATAGAAAAAAAAGTGTTTTACCTTCACAGGCACTCAGCTTTTGAGTCTTTCTGAGAATGGCTCGTATGCCCGGCATGGCTTGATCATATTGATGGAGAACTTCCAAACAGTGTTCATGAAACAGTTTATCCTTCTGAGACAGGCTGTATAAGAGTAAAACAGCATCCCGTAAAAACTGAACAATTTTTTCCTTATATGCACAAAAGCTGTTCTCAGATCTTCTGATCTTCATCCACTGTCTGTGTAACATTATAACTAGTGCCTTAACCACCTACAAGAGGAAGAAAAGTGCCTCAATACAGGAAGTAAAATTATAGTAGCGGAAAACTTAATTCATTGCAAACTTCACTGATTAATCTCTTCAAAATTCCCAGTTCCAGAATGTTTTCTAGCAAGCAAAAGCAAGTTTCCTAGCACGTGGCATCCCTTAAAGAACAGTACACTTCTAAATGGGCAGAAAGCTATTTCAGTACCTCTGAGTTCTCAGTAGAGTAAATTCAGCCACTGTAGTGACGTACCTCAAGGTTACACTGGCAGTCTGTACCCGGTACTAAAACCACCGGACTGGAGCACCGCGTACACCCGGTCAGGAGTCTAACTGTCTGTTACAAAACACACAGAGTGCGTTACCGTGAGCACTAGGGTTCTGCTCCATGATCAAACAATTGAGCTGCAAATAAAGGGAGGTAGAAATGATTTCACTACTAGCTTCAAACATTCAGAGTTTTTTTTTCTTAACAGCATTTCCACTGAGTACAATGAATGTCATCCCAAGTTGCTACAGAATGCCTTTTAGATGTGATAACTCATAAGATAGTTCAGAAGTAATTCATATAAATGAAAAGAATCCTAGATCTTGCATCCTTTTACTCCTCTATTGATCTAAAAGGAAAATAAAGCTTAGCATTGAACACTTACAGCCATCCCAGGATCATTCTTGCTTTTTCAGTGACTTTACTACTACTGATTGATGTTCTCTTTAACAATAGTTACTGATTTGAATTCAATCAGCTACTCTTAAAAACCAGTGTAATCTCTACTGCAAGCCAATACTTTCAGTGTGTAATTCAGCTGGAGAAATAATGTGGTTTTGGACAATCTGTGCATTGCCCTGCTCCTCCTACTCCCCCAGCTGGAAACAGCAGGAAAAAAAACACATGAACAAACTGCTGTGGTTACCTCTTGTTCCAGCTGAAGCCAAAGCATTTCAGATGCCAGTTTATCTGGTCTTGCTGTAATATACATGTACAGTGCAAGAAGGAGACAGGTGTCTGAAACAGAGATAACATTGTTCTTTTCCCAACTAGTCAATTGTTCATGACAAAAACGAATTTTGTCACACAAGGTAACATTTCAGAAAATATGTAGAGACATCCTGGGGCTCATCACAGGCTCAGCTTCTTGCTTTCCTTCAGACAGCTTAAGCAGTGTTGAAGAAACCAGCATCCCTCAACTTCATACATTAGTTTGTGGTAAAACTGTTCTCCTTCATTCATAAGGAACTGGACAGAGGCTGTTTGTCATGCAGAGTACTGGAATCCCTAAACTCAGCAGTGTCATGACTGCAGATAAAGTAAACTTCAGAACTCCTCAAAAGTCCTTTTTTCCTCATCAATCATTAATACAATAAACATTAATCTGGAAAGTAGATTTAAAAATCCACAGCAAAAGCACTGTACGTAGAGAGAGAACCACAAGACAAAAATCACTCCTCAAACAGTAACTGAAACACTGCACTAGAAAACAAGTCTTCAGGTAGCATAGCAGGCTTTTTGCCTTTTGGGGTTTTAACACCTTGGAGCTGGCCTGTTTGCATTACTTTGAGTCATGCTAGCTAACATGCAACTGGTACCAGTTCTCCGCCTTATGCAGTCTTTCACCTGAATGAGAACAAAGTTGAGCAACCAAGGTGGGGTGTTGAGCAAGAATAGACAGGAGTCTGACAGTCAGGAGGACTGCAGGCAAAGGGCTCTCTGCACACAGACAACGCAGCAGTGTCTGGCTATTCAGTAAGTGCTGGAAACTGCAAAAGAAAACTCAGAGTCAGAAATGGGAAGTGCGCTGACAAGTTGGAAATACATTATTTCTTCCTCACAGCATCATAATTGGTGCCTTTTTAGCCATGCAAAACATACCTGATCTCAACTTACGTGTCATAAATACAAAGTACACCAAAACCATATTCCGTTACACTTGGCAGTCAGTCTGCAATTCATGCTGTGGTTGTGAATATTAGACCTTTACCAGATGAAGTGCCTCACTTTTGAGAGTAGCATTTTACCTACCAGCATGAGACCCTGTGCTTTCATTCCTTATGCATCTCCCTGCAATTGCAGAAAACCCAAGAGGATGTTACAGATATTCTGATCAACCGCATATGGCCTTCAGAAGTTTTCTCACTTTCAAGTGACAGCTATGGAATGAGACAAACAGCATCTGCTTCCCGTGACCATCATAAGCAAATCTTGTTTCTGATCATGGGTGATCATCACATTTGTTAGCAGAAAAGGCAGTAGAAGGATCCTAAACTGCTTCTCAGAGGGGATCTGAGAAATGTGATATTCTCTCACACAGGTCAAAACTTCTACTGTCACCTGAACAAATTAGTTTCAACAGAGAATGAAAATTGCTAAACAACAGAGTCTGAAGTAATTTCAAAGCTATTACTGACTTACTTTATTAGCAAGTCCATTGTTGAATTTTCAGCTAATTTCACCAAAACTTTTAGGCTTTGGCTCAGTATACCATCAGTCTGGGACGCTCTTGCAGCAGAAAAAGCTAAAACCTGAAGCAGCTTTTTAAACAAAGGATGTTGAGCTCGATCACTATTGGGATCATCCTGTGGAGCTACAGGCAGCCCTCCTTGTGTCCTGGTTTCTTCTTTATTATCACACTGATTATCACACAACATGTTGTTGTCCACCTTGGAAACCTGGTCATCTTCTGCAGAAGCACTTTTTTCCACTTCAGTAGATAGCAATGTGTGGACAACATCCCAGCTATAGAACACCAAATAATAAAGAATATCCAGTGATACCACCGTAGTTTCTTCAAGAGACAACCTGGAGTCCTCCTTACGTGACACCACATTTTTGTTGGTTGTGGAAGAAACAGTGGAATGGTTTCCACAAGAGCCATTTACGGACTTGTCCGCCAATTGTACCGCTTGGCAGTATGCACCAATATGGTGTTCGACCAAGGGCAAGAGATGCACAGCGCCTTGGATCTTGCAGCACGTGAGGTGCAAGAAATCTCTCCGGCTTTCTGCTGGGCTTCCTTCAGGTAATCCTTCGTCCATAGCAATCAAGTTCAATCCTGTTATTGCAAGTTTTTGAGCTTCTTGCAGGGATACAAGAGGAACAATTTCTCCTTGAGGTGTCCTGCTGCTGGGTGGTTGTGCCGACTTCCTATCCAAATAAAATTAAAAGAAGGAAAATACTTCAGAATGAATTATCCATATTCTGAATCAAATAATAGAAAGGTTAGAGGAATAAGAGATGTCTGTTCCCAAAATAAAATATTGAGAAAAAAAATCCTACTCCTTGATACCTGCATGAAAGAGCAATTTCAAAGCATTCCTAGGTCTTGTGAAAGTAGTCAGAGCTTACTGCTGAGTAGCGTCAGCAGCTCACTATAAGCCGTTGTCTGAAACTACATTTCAAACATTGGCTCTCCCATTTCATAGTTTTGATAACCTGTCAGATATTATCTTCCCCTGCTGTTATTTGGTAGCTTCTGGGAGGAACCAGGATCTGTACATTACTGATCTGTAATAAATACGTAGAGGCCTTTAGAGGACTACAACACCAATAAAAAATAATTTTCTTGGCCAGAGACGAGATGGAGAGTTCAGCTATTACTAGTCAAACTGCAGCTACAAAGGCCAAATGCACCACCTCCACTTGCAGTCATGGCAAGGGCTACGAGACACGAGCCTGGCTGTGAACCCACAGAAAGAATTACTAATAACGTATCAGAAAAGCAAAAGGATTTCAGGAGGTACAGTCTAACTCTTTAAAGTGAGAAACTATTATAAATTATATCCAATATTCCTATATAACATGCTTCACTGGTCACTGGAAAACTCCACATAAATTGTTCATTGCAAATTGAACATAGTTTAGACTTTGAAGATATAAAGCCTACTGTTATTTTGATCACATTTTCAGCATTTTCTTTCCACTTAACTCATGATCATGTTTATGTGCTTCCCTCATTGCAATGCAAGTTTTGTGTCCTTAAGTGGGTTCCAACAGCAGCTGCTAACAGGTTTTACAAAACATGTTTCTGTGCCTTCCACTCTTCTATAATTAACCCAGTTTCTCTCTTAGTGTTGTTCCACTGTTTAGGATCTATGATAATCAAAGATGCAGAATGACATTCCAAATTTGGCATTAAATGGCCTAAGCAGGACAGTGTTTAACACAAGGGATGAGCAATCCCATGTGAACGAGCATTTCTAAGCACAGAGAATGCCACTATACTGAGACCATGTCAGATACAACAAAAAACCCCAAACTTACGTATCCAAACAGTCAGGCTGCACTACAGCTGCAGGTAGAGGCTCAGAGCTACTGCTAAGAAGGTGGCAGAGTCCTAGTACTGACCCAGGGACAATGGGCTGCTTCATCAGTGCATTCAGTAAGAAAGGACCTGAAAGGATACACAAGTGTCTTTGGAGTAGCTTTACCATCAACGGCAACATAAAGAAGAACAAACGATTAATCTTTCAAAAGATTAACCTTATTTATCGTGCTCTCAACCTCAACACACTATTTTCATTACAAATCTTTCTCTACAAGAGAATGATTTTTCAGAAAAATCAATTTAAGATATTAATTAGATATTAACCAAATTGTATTTAGAGATATTTTAATTACAATCCCTTATTAGCAAAATAGCCAGAGCCAAATGATATCCCAACAATCCGGATGACTTGCCCTCCATGTTCTGGTCCAGACATGAAAATTCTGTGACTCAACTCTATTCTGAATTGGAAATAAAATAGTACCCTGAAGACTTCCCAGTGCTGACTGTTGGAAATATTGCTTTATTGTTTTTACCTTCATTAAAAAAATACGTTTTTCCTGATTTGATATCAGCTGACACTAGAAATCATAATCTATCAATACTGAAAGAGCCAGCCTTGTAATAAGATGCCTCTTGATCCACATCCTCCCGTAAAGCAAAACCCAGACAAGCTTTTTCTTAAATAGGGTAACAGCCTAAGAATGTTGTCAGGATACAAGTTAATGATACAGTCTGAAATATTTTACTGCAAAATCACACTATCCAAAGCCAAGAGCAACCAGCTGTGCTCACTCCCCTGCCCAGTGGCGCTGGCCGCAGCAGGGCCCTCAGTGCAGGCACCTGAGCTGCTGTTCCTCAGAAACGCTGTTACTCTGCTAACGGAATTAAGTTACCTTGTGCATTTCGTTTAAGGACAGAGTTGTAGGAACCTTTTTTTCCCATTGCTTCATGCTTCACGGATAAAACTTCAGGGTGGGTTATCTTGCTGTCTGAAACAAACAGTAGTTCCGAGTCTGAGACGTGTGTCTGTACCTCTCCCTCACACCCAGCACCCACAGCTGTCACATAGTAAGTCAACAGACAGCAGACCAGTAAAAACCATTTGGTATCACTCAGAGTGGTTAAACAATAGTTAACAGCTGTGAGGCAAGCAGAACCATTCCACAAAATAAATCAGGAAAGGGAATAAAATTTCACCTTCACTGTCAGATGTTCTAGATTTTTCCTAAAAAAGTTGAGCGCAACTTTTTTAGGAAAAACCTAATTCCTTAAGTTGAATTCCCACTATTAGCAGAGATTTACGTGACTGTGTTAGTTAAAAATCAAAATGTACGTGACTTAGTTAAACATCAACAAATCAACATAAAATTATAAATTTAAAAGAAAAAGAAATTGTTCATTTCAATCATCTACACACGTCACAATTACTTGCCAAACTGAAGCCAAAAGCCTTGCAGGGTTCAGAAGACAAATAATCAAGTGTGTTTTTCAAACAAATAGGCATATTGAGTGTTGCCACCATAACTAACAGTCGGGAGGCTGAAAAAAACAGCAAGAGTAATGCTTTAAGGGTACTCTCTTTTTCTTTTTGATGGAGTTCATACTGCCCCTATAGATTCAGACTGAATACTGTAACTGACAGTAGGAACAACTTGAGATTTTTCTTCCCTAGCTTATTTCCTATTGGAAACATGGCAGTTGGCCACTATAAAAAACCACCATTTTTGTTTCATTTCACAGCCATCTTCAAATACAGGCATATATTCATTTCCTCAGCTTTACTCAATGAATTTCAAGATACAATTTTGTGAGGAAATGAGTATACTGTTTCAGTTCCTTCTTTCCATATGGCTAAATAAGTACTCTTTAAAACAAAATCTCCCAAAAGGTCAGCTTTTAAGCCAAAACCACAAGAATACCAAAAAATGCATTAGCTGACTAGCAGACTGATTCAAGAAATAGGCAAATTATTTCCTGTTCTTTCTTCAGTGAGAAAGGCAGGTTAACAACTTGGATATTTTAGTTCATCACGTAACAAATGAAAGTTTTTCGCTGCAGCCAATAGCCACTTCATCACCGCCAGCATCTTGGCAGTTGGTGCATTGGCATTGCCAAGGTGTGAATGCAAATCTCAGTCTTAGCTATTTAATGCCAATTGGTATAAAATGGAAAAAAATTTAAGGAAAACCATAATAAAACAGGTACTTGCTCTTTTCTCCAGTGAACTTACTGAAACTGTTCAGTCACGCAGTACAAAAGTCCTTATCTACAGCAGAAAGTTCATAAGCAGCTAAAAAGGTTGCAAGTTGTACATGGGTTTACCTTCTTTGATAGAAGTAGTTGGGTCAATCAAATTTCCTGAAGAACACGATGGTCTAGTGGACGTTTCAGCACTGAAGGACTCCTTTGTGGGAAAAGATCTTTTTCCAGGCTGTGGAGAACATCCTTCTGATTTCACTTGTATTGCAGAATTCTTTTTAGGGCTAAAATAAAAATCAAGCACTTAGATGAATCAGCATTTCTTTTGTGATTGTTTTATTAAACAATAAACAAGGATGTATTTACAGTGATGTTTTAAAGGTACTTCACTTCGAACTCTTTGCATTGCTGTCGCAGATACAGGGAAGATTCTTTTTGAGCAAATTCCACAATCAACAGACTTTTTTGTTGTATTTTTTAAGGACAATAGAGCTAAAAGTTCCATGAAGAAATAAAACCTCTTTAAGCACACATACAGTAAAAAATTCATTTTCCAAAACTCCCACCTTGGCGTTACAACTGTCTGAGTAACGAGTTTCTTTCTTTCACAGTTCTGAAGCCGCGTTCTTAATTCGTTCATTTCTGCGTCTTTGAACTGCAACTCTGACTGTAACGACAGCAACTGAAAGAGGAATTAAACAGGCAGTTTTACTGTTACCAAATTATTTTGAGGTGTTATAACTGCAGAGCAACTAGAATTACCATAAGATTTCAAGGTTACCGTCTCCTCACTGTGCCCTCTGTGTAAGATCTCCATTTTTATGTATGCTAGTCCAATTAATACTGTCTTAGAACTGAGTGTCAAAGTTTCAGGCAAGAAGCATATGACTAGTTAAGACAGACCAAGTGTCACGCAGGGCATGACTAAACAGAATAAACAGGACAGAAGCTGCCACTGCCCTCTTCAGGGTTGTCAGAAAGATGATTGCAACAGGAATAGCAATCTGATCAGAGTCATAAAGCATATTCTGTTGCTTTTTTCCATTTTAAAATACATTCCAATTTTAATGTTCTTGGGATTGCTTAAAAAAGAGCAACAAGTATATAAAAACTCTACCATCTGAATTTACTCTTTTATTTTGGCAGAAGAAAACCCTTGGCAAGTTCTTTCTCAATAAGAAAATAAAAGCATAAATTGTTTGGCAATTTCATACAAGCGTTCTGCCTTTGACTACATAGTCTGCCACATCATGAAGTCATAAAATCAGCTTCTGCATGCGATGTGCAGGTCGTGAACATATTTACAAACCTTTTTGGAGAACTCTTTTTCTTTTTCACTTAAGGTCTGAGATTTTTGCTGTTCCAATAGCACATATGATCTCTTCTGCTCCTCTATAGCATACTCCATCTGCTGCATTGAGTCACGCAAAATTTTAATTTCTCCATTCTTAGTGAGAATTTCATCCTGCATGTCTTTCAGCTGCAAAGAGATTAATTCCTTTAAAGGATGAATACGACCAAAAGTATGTACTTGTATTGTTATGTGCTTGAAAATTAGGTATATTTACACTTGCTAGGGAGAAATGCTTCTGTAACCCAGTTCAGAAATTCTGCAATGTTGCTTCTCATCTTTTTCCGATTAAATCCGGCTCAGATACTGTTTCCTCTAAGAGAATTATAAAGTGACAGCAAAGATACATCTTCATATACTGTCTTGGTATCTGTCAGAGACCATTATCCTTCTCTTTCCCCTTCTCTGTGATTACGTTCGTTTTTTGGAAAGTGTTCTGGTCACACACATCAATAGTTTACTCCTTGTTTGGATGGTAACAATGATAATATTTCACCTAGCATGGCAGCCCACAAGCATGCTGTCCTACAACAAGCTACCACCCGCAACAGTATCTTCACAACATCCATAGTCTCTGATGCTCTCTGCACAGCTATCACCCCCAGAGACAAGACTTTGGAGAGATAATGAGTTACTCAGAAAGGCATAGAGAAAAAAGCAGAAAGACACCTCTATACCATGATGTGAAATCGTAATTCACATTGTGTACACAGAGGAGCTTCCCCAATAAAGAAGGATATAACAGAGCGGGGAAAGATCCAGAGAACAGAGGTAAGGGTGATGAGAGAAAGGTAAAGAGAGGAGGACCCTCCCATCTGGGAGAAACCACAACTGTGAAGAAACAAAGGTCTGTCGAGGTGTGAGCGCTGTGCACAGGTTATTCCTCGGTTACTGCCTCTCCTAACAGCCAAGACCCATCTGCTGAAAATGGAGTGCAAAGTTCAAAGTAAATCAAAGGAGAAATTTCCTGACACAGTGTGGTGGCAAGCTGTGGACCTTGTTCACACTAAAAGGCATCCAAAACGAAATACACAAGCATTCAAAAATACACTATAGAATATTAAATACACGTATCATATTTCTGGATCAGGAAGTACCCTCATGAAATTTTGCCAGAGGCTAAAAGGCTGGTCTGGTAAAATATCATCTTAAACTTGATCAGGTCTTGTGTCCTTCCTAAGCTGTCTGCCAAAGAAGGATGGAATTGGGACGGGCATTTGTACCTTCTTGTTTTTCCACACCTACTCCTTCCCCATAGTATCTTTCATAAGGGATCATCGGAAGGGAAAGTAATATAACACAAGAATCACTTTACTTTCACACATCTTTAAGTGGCACAAAACAACTCTTGCTGACTAGCTGACAGGAGAATCGATTTGACAGGAAACAAGTAAAAGCATTTGCTAATCTGAAATGACGAAGAAATAAAATATTGCTCTCACTCTTAATATCGCTAGAGCTGCTTCTAGTACGATGCTTTTAACAGATCCATTGATTTCAAAGATTACTAATCAACTAGGTAGGAATGGAAAACTTGGAACTGAACTTAGCCCACCTTTCAGTTAGTCCTATCAAAACTAGGGTATTTAGAGGGGAGGGGAAGATCTTGCTAACCTTCTGTTTCATTTCTTCATGCTGCATTTGCAGTACTTCAAACTGGAATGCTTCTCGCATCAGACTATCTTCTGTGCTGCTTCCTGTGGCAGAAAAAAGCCTAGATGATGCACATACATCACTGATGACAAAACAGCAAGATTTTACTTGCCGTGACATACATCTGAGTATCTTAATATTTATCCAGTTGCTACAAACAGATACATTCCACACATCTAAGCACCACCATCACTTTTTTAGAGCTTGTGCATCAACTCTTAAAGCAGAGAAAACCTTCTAATACCCTAAACCAGTAAGATGACCCACAGTACATGCAAGCATTTCCTCCAAGATAATTTTAGTTAATGCACCCAGCACAAATAAGAGTTAACTAAAAACTTTCTGACCTGTACAGATAACAAATGTTATCATTACTCAAATGTACTTACAGGATTTAAGCCTGCTGTGCTTAATAATGGACAACTCATGTGTCCTATATGCTTTTTTCAAAGTAAATCTGAAAATCAACTGCTAATACGAGACATATTATGCATTTACTAGTGAAAGGTAACAGCTGGGAAAAAGAAAAACCCACAAACTCTGGTAGCCAAGATATGTGATACTACAGACGATACTTTGAACCCGTTAAAAGTTTATGAAACTCGTCTGTTTTATTTAACGAGTTTCACAGGCAGTGTCAGCGTTCCAGGTAAGTGTCAACACACACACTGCCAGAGAGCAGGTTCCCAGTACTGTTAGTTTCATGCAATGTGACAGCTTGGAGGTTACTTCTCAGAATCTCAACTAGCCCCTTAGACACTCGGCGCTGCACCGCGACGTCCCGATGGGATAATCGGCAGCGGTCACTAGAGGGATAACAAACATTTTCCCACATAGTTCCATAATGCAGGGCGGCCTCAGGAACCCAGGTGACAGCAACACCCACGTCTCCTGTGACCCAGGACCGGACTGTCCAGGCAAGGACACATGCACCTCGCCCCGTGGAGGCGGACACGTTTGAAGGGCACTACTTCCGTTACACCGGCAAACCCCGGCCAGGCTGAGCCACGCTCCCCTCCGCGGCGCGCCCCACACAGGCACACCGACCTTTCGCCCTCCTTCCCGCGGTAGGGGCACCGCCCCGGGGCAGCCCCAGCCGCTCGCCGTTGCTCGCTCCGGAGGTGCCCCACGCGTGTTTCGGGAGGCCCGGCCGAGGCGCGGCGGGGCCGGCAGCCTCCTGCGACAGCGCCTGCGAAGCCAGGATGTCGTCGATCTCCTCCAGGTCGTCCGCCGTGAAGTCGTCGTTGTCCCCGAAGGGGTCCACCGGCTCCTCGTCGGGCCCAGCCGGCCCCGAGCTCTTGGGGCGCTTGTGGGGCGGGAAGGCGTTCTCCAGAGCCCGGCCGCGGCCCGCCGCGGCCGAAGGGGCTGCCCCGGCCCAGCCCGCACCGCAGAACGTCGAGCCGCTCCGCTTCCGCTGCCCGAGCGGGGGCTGCGCCGCCATGGTGGGGGGCGCTGGTGGCTCCCCCGGCGGGCCCGGGGAACGTACCGGAACCGCCGATGGCCCCGCCACCAGCCCAGGCCCGGCCACACCCGCGCGCGCCGCGCCGGCCACCAATCAGCGGCGGGCAGGGCTGCCCTCAGACCAATGGGACAGCCTCCGTACCTACCGCGGCTCCCAAGGGTCAAACGCAGCACAGGCGCTCAGCGGCTGGCTGTAAGCGTCCCCGCGATTGGCCGCGGCGACTCGCGCTGCAAACGCCTCGCTGATTGGCCGGGCGGCGCGCGGGCAGGCGCGAGCGGGGCGGTTGAGAGCGGCGGGAAGGCTTTTCCTTGTCAGCAGTGTGAGGGAAATGCTGATGACGTCATGCTGTCAGCAGGTGATGTCAGAGCACGCTGCGGTGAGGGGTCGGCCTGATGATGTAATACCAGGCGCTGGGCTGCGGTCCCACGGGGTGGCTGGGCCTCGTGTAGGAAGCACAGAGGCGGCCCGCAGCAGGGCTGCTGTGCCAGGTCAGCGATGTCATGGGCAGCACCTGGTGATGTCGTGGTTTAGAGAACCTGCAGGGCAGGGTTGGTGGGCTGCTGGGAGCCAGCCTGGGAGCTGGTCTGGCCCATGGCATGGTCATGCTGGTGCTCTGAGCTCTTCCGTGGCAGGGTGGCACCAGGCCACGTACTGGCAGGTGTCAGTGCAGAGTCGTAGCACTGCCAGCCATCAGATGGGGCCACCTCTGCTGCCTTCACCTCTTGGAGACTCATGGACAGTGCTCTTACCTCTGGCACAGGCTCACAGAGAAACCGTACAGGTACTTAGACAAACATGGATGGTGGCTGTTGTCCTAGCGGGCCATTTGTCATCCTTTTTTTGTGAGGACGTTCTGCAGTAGCTGCAGAGGATCAAGAGACTACAAATACACAGGGGTGGTTTTGCTTGTGCCCCATGGAGTTAGGGAAAGGAAAGGAAATTATTTTTACTCAACAAACTCATAATACTACTGAAGACCGGAAAGCGCTTACTCTGATTTCCTGTTGCAGACTCAAAGGGGTGTTATGTCCTCAAATTTTTCTTTTTTTTTTTAATTGCAGTTCAAATCTAATGCTTAAGTCTATAGAACAGCACATGACAAAAAAGACACTTTGCCCTGTAATATTTGCCCTCATTAGTATTGCTGCAGATGTAGTAATCAGGGTAATTTTTCACTTGCTCTGCTAAATCAAAGAAAATGGGATGTTAAATAGGTTATTTTGTGTGGGGTTTTTTTTTTTTTTTTTGCAATGAAGTGGGACTAGTAAGAGAGAATGGTGTCAGGAAAATGCAATATTTGCAAAAATTCTGTACAAAACCCCTGTTATTAATTTACTGGCCTTAACTTGCTTTTGTAATGAAATGTTAGCCTGTTTTTAAAACTTGTATAAAGTGGATAGAAAAATACACTTTCCAGCTGACGAGAGCTCTGTATAACTTCAGCGGGTGTGAGGTCACAGAAGTGTACACTAGTCAATAGTCTTGCAGCATGTTTTTAAAACAGGGTTAGTAACAGTTTTCAGTGCTGTAAATCAGTTTAGAAATCACTTGGTGGTCTTTAAGTGAAAAACACTGTGCTGTTAGTATGACATATTTCCAAGTCTGATTTCTCTGTTTCCCTTCTATGTGCCATAAACATAAATTATCACTGGACCATACTTCGCTTTATCTATGCGCTGCTCTGGCATAAGCAGCAGCTGCCTCTGATCAGCCAGTAGGGCCAATGGAAACCCTGGAGCATCAGTGCTCTCAGCTGTGCTGTCCCAGCTCAGCGACAGCAGCTGATTCCACTGAACTTAAGCAGGCAGGGCAGCTGCAGCTAGTCAGCATAGGTGCTTATAAAACTGGGAGACTCGAAGGGGGATAGCACTTGCATTACTTTAGTTCTGAGGTGCTGGCTGAAGATGTTCTTGTTTCTCTAAGAAGTTGTGTTTTAGGAATTAGTGTACCAAACTGGGGAAATTATGGAGGGATTTGATGCTCAAATCAATGAAGGTACAGTTATTTGTGTTTGAAAATATTAATTTTCTTCTTCATAAAGGGTATGTTAACATAATGCTTGTTATTGTAGTCTAGTGATAGAGAAAAGGTAGCTCTTGCTTTTAAGAAGGGTTTTGTTTGGTTATGTTTAGAGCAGTGCTACAAGATGAAGCAAAACCAAAACTGTTTTATTTAACATCTCTTGCAGGTTCTTGTGCCCTGTTTCAGCTATCCGTGTTTGCAGAGACGTGTATTGAGAGTTTAATTTAAGTAACCTAAAAGGAACTTGATTTATACTTTACTTGGTCTTAGTGCTGCCTTTTCTGTCATAAATAAATAGGCTTGCGCTATCATTAGTATTATTAGTTTTAAATAACAATATACTGTATAAGTGGTATAGTTTAAGTTTTACTTTCCTCTAGCTGAAGCTGAGGAGAAATGGAATGATAGAACACTTGCACATGCTTTATTTTTAACAAGAAAACCCAAGATACTGACTCTGTTTTCCTCTGCACTAGGTGTTCCTGCTGAAGAGAAATGCCTTGCAGATAAAGAGAATAACAACAAGGTAAGTCTGAGTTGATAAGCTGAAAAATTCTTTGTGAAAGAAGGTTATATGTGTGGTAGTTGTTGCAGGAATTAATGCAGCTGTCACCTAGTCCATATTAGGAATTTTGTGGATGCCACCTCAGCAGGGCTTGTCTGTAGGCTCCTGCTCAAAGAGAATGAGTTGTCAGTCTGTTTGAATAAATTAGTGGTTTGATTAGCCCACATGCAGAGCAGCTTGAGGTGGGCCCCTCCAAAGAGGGGCCTCTACTGCAGATCACGCACTCTGATTATATCTGTACTCCCCATTACTTGATTCCCAAGTCCAATTGCTTAATTCTGGTTGGTGGTCTTTTGATTTCTTACTGGTTTCTAAGGGAAAATAACATATTTCGGTGGCTACAGCTAAATTGTGGTTACATATCTACGGATTACCTTTTGTCTTTCTGTGGTTTGTTTACCTTGAGCCTCAAATATGAGACTCGCCAAGGAAACACAAGAAATCATTCAACATTACCCTGACAACCGTGGCACCTTTTTATTTTTAGGGCCAGATTGTCTTACTTTCTTATTTAAATTGAACATTCTGATGGGGACTAGCATATGCAGGTGCCCGACCTCAACCGAGTGAGCATGAATCTGTGCTAGCAGTATGACAGCATTCACACGTGGCTCTTGCAGTGTTTGTAACTACCTTTCATTTGCTTGGTTAGAAAGCTTTTCTGCTCTGATCTTGACTGAAGTTTCCCACAAGCAAGTTAAAACCAGCTTCTTTAGTACCTATTGTGGCATTAGTAGAACCTTGTCAGACTGACTTGCAGCAGAATCAGGCTGTATTTGTGTGTATATTCATATGGGTGCACGCAACCTGGAAGGGGAAAGCTCTTCAGTGTCGTTAAGTGTAATAACTTATGTCTGGATTTGTACGATTCTGAGTGCTGTTAATGTTATGCTTATTTTGAACACTGGGACGAATGTCATAACTTACTGCAATGCAAGTGTGGTTCCTTCCTCTGTTAATTTGCTGGACCTGGAAGTAAGCAGCTGCCTCACTGCCTCTGTGATAGTGCTGTGGGGGTGTTGGAGGCTTTGGAGTGGCACAGTGGCCATGTGGTTGGAGAAGGCTCTGTTTCACCGATGAAGGGGAAAGGGTGTGAATAAGGTGGGAGAGGTGTTTGGGATAAGCACTTGGCAGAAAATGCAGAGTAAACCCAGAGCAGTGGTCAACTGTTGTTGTGCAGCAAGAATGATCTAGACCAAGTAACATAACACAGGCTCACTCTGTTTTTCATTGCCTTCACATCACTTAACTACAAGTGATGATTGTGTCTTCTCCAAGGTAGGGTGATACAGTCTATATGTACCAGATAGCTTTACTAGTGAAGTCCCCAAAGCTGGAGGGTTGGGGTTTGCGTCCTGACCCTGAATAATACAAGACTGAAGTGACTGGGTGACTGTTATGTCCAGGTACTGGCTGAGATTGGTTTTCTTCAGCTTAATTTCTGAAAATAACCTGTAGGTTCTTGCATTGCTCTTACTGAAAAGTGTGCCTGTGTCTCGCTGAAAAAGGAGAGGAGGTTGTTAAAGCCGCTTTGCTGTTTGCCGTGTGAGAGCATCGCGGCCTCGGAGCTGTATGTCTATAAAGAGATATTTCTGGATTTTTTGTTCATATTGGGTCATGAGAACTGAGTCAGAAGGGTGCGAGGCAAGATGACCGTCATATCTGCCTGAAAGATTGTTGGTGATGGGGTGGATATGTCGTGGCGGTCCGGATCGTGAGGAAATGAACGAGGGGAACTGTCGACGGCGCGGGGTGGGGATCTGGCGCTCCAGACCGGCAGCGGGAGGAACTCGAAGGAGAACGATGCGGAACAGGAACGATTATGTAACCTATTCTTCTTGTCGAGCCGTAGATAAGAACTAACGGGGAGGAGACACAAGCCCCGGCGCCGAACGTGTCAGGGAGTGCCCGCGTTCGGCGGATCTCGGCGCGGGGCCGGCCGCCGGCGTGGTGGGGACTTGGCGGAGCGAAGCCCAGGCGTCGCTCTGCTGCAGCGGCTCTTGCAGTCTTGCCGGTCAAAGCGGCGGTATCCATCGTTACGTTTTGCGCGCCGGGACTCTGCCCGGGCCCGCCCCCGCCCCTCGGCGGGCAGGTCCCGCCCCTCCGCCAACAAAACAAACACGGCCCGGCCCGTGCGGTGGCCCAATGAACGCGCGCGGCCGCGGCCGTCCCGCCCCTCGCCCGCCTCCGCCAATGGGACCTCGATGTGCCCGCTGGGGCGGGGCGCCGCCCTGCGATGCTGTCGTTGCGCAGCGCCGCCATTGGCTGGAGGCTCGGGGGGCCGGATCGGGGCGGGCGCTGGCAGCGGGCCGGGGCGGCGGCAGCAGGGTGATCGCCGGCTGGAGTGGGCATGAGGACCGAGATCTCCACGGCGGCGGCGTTCGTCAGTCGCCTCCTGCGGGCCGCCGGCGGTATCGGCGAGGAGCAGCTGCGGTGCTTCCGGGAGTGCCTGCAGGAGGCGCTGCGCGGTGAGCGGGGTCTGCAGGGAGGAGGTGGGAGGGGCTTCCCTGGCCCGGCCGGTCACCGCTGTCACCTCTGCCCCGTGGGGTGTCCCGCGGAGCTCAGCCTCCGCGGGGCTGAAGGGCGGTGAGGCTCCGGGGCCGCGGTAAAGCTGCTCTTTGTTCCCTCCCGCAGAGCACTACAAGCACCACTGGTTTCCCCTGCTGCCCTCCAAGGGCTCCGGGTACCGGTGCATTAGGATCAACCATAAGATGGACCCCTTGATAGGAAAAGCAGCGGGGATGATTGGACTGAGCCACGAGAGACTATTCCAGCTCTTACCCAGCGAATTAACTCTTTGGGTCGACCCTTTTGAGGTGTCCTATCGCATAGGTGAAGATGGGTCTATCTGTGTCCTGTATGAAAGTCCCCAGCCTGGTGGGAAGGTGACCAAGCCACTGGAGAGCAGGACCAGCTGTAAGGAGGAGTGGAGAATTGGCAGATCCAGCCCTTCCAAGAATTACAACATGATGACAGTTTCTAATTAAAAATCACTGTTCCTTGTACAATGGTGCTTGTATCCCAGCCTCATGGTAAACTTAGTAGTAAGTGAGATTTTTGGGGTTTTGATTATTTTTTTTTCACCCTATAGTTATTGAAGTTGTAGTAGTACTGCCAAGTTCTTTGTGGCCAAGGGCTAATGTGTAAAGCAGTTCTTTACACTGCATGTAACTTTCTGGATTGTGTACTGTAAAGCCACTGTGCAGTCAGTTCATTGGTTTACACATTTATATTTTCAAAGAAGTTTTATCTATTTGTAATAAAAAGCAATATTGTAGCACTCTTAGTGATGGATTTTAGTCAAGATTAACACTTGCTAAACCACTCCTTAATTTGCAGAGCAATAACACAAAGGGGGTGGGAAACAGATCTAACAAGCTGCACATGAAACTTCCCAGTGATTTGTCTGCGCAGACTTCTCTCAGGGTCATTCAAGTTTGGCAGTGATGCACAAATCACAGAAATAACTCTTATTTTTCCTTTTTCAAAGCATGTGTTTATTTGAGGGCTGGATTCTGTCATGCCCAAACACTTTGACAAAAAGAACTGGGGAATTAGTTTGTCTTGTTATTTCTAGTTGTTGGAGTAGAACAATAAAGACTTGCTCAAACTGCTTTTGAGTTGTTGTTTTGTTGTCGGGATTTTTCCAGGCTTTGTACATTGCTCTCAAAGCATATTCTGGCTGTTTCTAATCATCACAGATGGCTTCACAGTTAGAAAGGTGTAGCTCTGAACACTCATCTTTGGTTCAGATCACTGCAAAATGCTTAGTTCCAGTAGAGCTGAACAGTCTGTGTAGACCTGTGTGGTTTATTTTCAGTGTATGCTGTATCAAACTGCATGGGAGCAAAAGGACTCCTCTGACACTTGAGTTTATTGGGAAATGGAGCTTGCATTTAAAACTGCACCTCAAAACCATCTAGGAAGCAGGAGTGACATGCTGCTAACCAATACTGTGTAACTACTGTGACTCTTCTGGGAGGTCAAAACCTGGTGTACTGAGACCCTTCTCCTTTTGTCAGCATTTCTAATACCACTTGGGTATAAGCTTAGTAAAAGTATCAAATACAGTGGATTTGGTGTAATAACAAAACATCATGTTGCTGGTGTATGTGGAGACTCTTAGCATTGATATTCCAGTAAAGGATTCAATTTACAGATATGTGATTCCTGTTCTAAGCAGCAGTGGTTTGCAATCCAGCTGTAGTAGACTGCGTGGTGTCTAGCATTGCTGGTGTCTTGGTAGTCTTAGTGTTTGAGCACAGTTGAATTCTTGATGAAAGAGAGCTTTGTGTAGGGTTAGTGTGTCAGCAAAAAGAAAATCTTGCACTGTGTCAACAACATGGTAAAACCTACAGCGAAGGAAAGGGCAAGTCTGGGCAAACTAGAAACGGTAGAACTCAGCACACAAAGAGGTATTTTCTTTGTTGGCGTTAGAAAAAGCTGTGGCTTAGTTCTTGCTGTTTGTCTTACTGTCTTGAAGGCAGGCTTGTCTAGTAGTATTTGTTTAATCTGAATAAAATGCACAGTGCTGTTTTCTTGGTAATTAAAACTTTGTAAAAATTGATTGTGTTTCTAGTCTGTCACACCAATAAATAAGTTTCTGCGTTGCTTTACCAAATGGATGTTAAAGGTCTTGTGGCAATTTGCCTTTTTATTATACAAGATAGAAAATGAGTTCTCACAACATTGTTTTATTCTCTTGGGGAGATAGTACTGCTTTGTTTGCTCTGATAGAATTACCTGCAGTGAATATTTATTTCCCTAGGACCTCTAAGGGACATATTTGACACATTTGCCAGTAATTGAACAGAATAACTTTAAGTCTGCTAAGGGTGAGATGCCCTCTTTGATTACCCTTCATTTAAAAGATAATTGGCCTTGCTGCACATGACGTTAACAGCCAACCTGAAGAGATGTAGTTTGAAATTTTTAGTTTAGAAGTGGATTGTACATAGCAGTAAATGCTTGAAGTGAAGTGGAATTAAAGATGATATGGTATGATTTCCAGCTACTGGGTGGTGTTTGATGTGAAGTAGGGTATTTCAGATGCTTTTTTCTGGCCTGGTGTGAGAGTAGATGGTGAGAGATGTTGGTGTGAGAGCCTGGATGAAACCCAGCCATGGTGAACTCTTGCTTCTTACTTACTAATGCTACCATATTCAATGGGCCATTTCATACATTTTATAGTATCATGTCTCAAGTGTCCTATGCTCTTTGCAAGTGTGGTGTTTATCATTGAATGGGACGCTTCTGTTACAGTAATTCAAGTTCAATTTCATATACTTAAGCTACAGGCATAGAGTTGAAGTTACTTTGCAGACAAGCAGGTGGAGGAGACTGGGGGAGCTTGAAGAAAATCCACTGAAGCCAATAAAAAGCTTGAGCTGCAAGTAAATACACTGTAATATCTGTGATGTCTAGAACTACAGTCCATTGCTTTAAAAAAATGTCAAAGACCTACTAATGGCATAAAGGCCAGGAAGAGAGCTCCTGGTTGTAAGCCAGAGAGGATGTTATTTAGAGGAGGTAAATACAATCAACTTTGCATTTTCCCTAAAAAGTGGTTTAAGTTTTTATTCTGCTATTGCAACGAACAAGCCAAAATCTTAACATCTCTAAACTGATGCACTTGTTACACAAGACTGACAGCTTCTGATCAGCCATGCATCAGAACAGAATGGTTTGGATTCCACCGGAAGAACGATTGCATGTTCCTCTCCTTGAAGTGGTAAAAATACACGGAAGAAGACTCTGTTTGTTTGTTCTCATCCCTGTTTGTATGAGGATGGGTTAACTGTTGGATGAGTAAAGCTGAAGGAAGAAGCATTTATGGGAGGAAAAAACATACATTTGTCTGTTTCTCCAAAACATTGCCTTGTTGCGAAGACAATTAAGTAACACTTGTGTTTTTGAGTTGTAAATCCAATTGAGACAGATGGTCCTGTTAAACTTATATAGCCTGAGCACTTAGGTCCTACAGTTCCTAAATATTGTACCCTGACTCATTGTTTGCACCTAAGAATACAGAGGTGTCCAGTCTTGATCTGAAAACTGCAAGAGATAAGGATATTGTCTGTATTTGTTTCAGATTATATTACCTTTAGTGTTAGGTAAGTTCAAATGTGAAACTTGCTATGCTTTTTAAGTTTAATTTCTAAACATTTGTGTCCCTATTTCCTTATGCTCAAGATGAAAGGCCTTTCAGTATGGTCTCTTGCATGCATTTTATACTGCAATCAAATCAAGTTGTTTATTTAAAGGATTAAGAAGATTAAGCTTTTAAAGTTTGTATAAATAATTTTCTTTTAACTGGGATTTACATATATGCTTGCTGCAAATACTCATTCCATTTTTAATACATGCATGAGAATGTTCCCAAGAAACAAGTGTGGTGAACCAGCTGCTCCAGATCACTCTGTTCCCACCATTATTTGCCAGTCCACCAGCACTGTGGTGCTGTGACTTTCATTTCACTGAGAACAATGTGAAGCTACTTTGGACCCGGTATTGACATAATTGCTGAGTACCAGATCTCTTACTTAGCTCAGTTTTAGTTCATGTAATGGATTCTTCACTGTGTTATTTTTATTTTGTCTAGAATGCCACCTGTCTTAGGCGAAGTGCCTTGTGAAAACCTAAACAGTGTTACTGCAATTCCTAGCACCAAGGACAAACCCCAGGTTTGTTTAACGGGATGGCTTGTCTATAAAACCGTGTTGACTGGCATTAATAGCAGTGTTCTCCTTTTAATTATACTTCTTGTTATGAAGTGAGTTAATGCTTCATTAATTAATCTTCTTTTTACATCTAATCCATGATTAAAAGTGTTCCAACTCTCCTGGAGTAGGACACCTACTCTGGAGACGTTTTCTAGTTATTCCCATGTGCATTGGAAATACACGTCAGGGTCCTGCTGGTATCCTAAGGTGGTTTTCTTGGGCATGTTTCTAGATTTTGTGCTTAGGTTTTTTCTTATAAAATCCTAAAAATTATTACCTTGTTATTATCTGGTTTAGTCTTAAGTATATTGGAAGTACTTCATTATCCCCATGTAGTACAAATTGTTATCAAATACAGAGAGGTGATATTTATTGAACACTTACAGCTTTTTGTCTCACTTCAGCCATTTTACTGTCATCTTTTCAGTACTAGAATTCGTGTATGTGCTGGTGTATCTTCAGAGGTCCTTGCGTAGCTGTGTTTCTTCGCTATTTTAACCATGGAGTTGCCTTTCACACTTTTAGCTTCCTTCACATTTTTTGTCTTACTTCACAATAATCCATGTATGTTGGCTCTTTTCTGTTTCACTTTTATATTTCCCCTTAAGGTAAGGGGTGTGACTCAGAGCTCTGATCTCATCTTAATTTCTGCCCTGTGTTGTACCAGTGTAGCATCCCTACAGTCATCAGTTTGACTTTGTGAGATTTCTCCAGGTTGATGCATATTGCCATGGCAGAGTGGGAAGACTTGTTTTGTTAACAGAGGCATTCTGGTTCTTGAGTAGTAGGGTTGATAGTTTTTGCTGTCACCACACTTCTTAAATTCTTTTTTCATGTGGTGCAAGAATCAGAATCACTGTTGATATTTTTTTATACATTTATTTTTGTTGTTTTTTTGATGGGGACTGAATTTATTCTAGTAATAACAAGTGATATTTTGCTTTCCATTTATAAAGCTATGTAAAATTTTCATTGTAGAAGTAAACTGCTGATTTTAGCTTTAATTTGGGTAACTTCTTGGGGGGGCAATATATTTTAATTGAAAAGAAATTGCGTGAAAGAATCTTTCATCTGCTTGGGAGAGTCACTTTTCACCAGGAGATTCAACTGCCTCTTGTTTGCAACCAGTACGACTAACAGATCTCTAAAAAGCGTCAGGAAGCCATGAGGATGCAAGTTAAACTGTGATTTGTGACAGTACTCATTATTTTAAACTATTGCCCCCCCCCGGATTATTCATGGTAATATTTTTGTAGCCTCATTAGCAGAAGCTGCATAGTGTCAGTTGCTCTCCTCGGTGGTTCTTCAAAATCCCAAAAGCTGTAAAAGAGGATAAATGTTTGTTCAGTTAAATTAAACAGCAAATCAGTCTCGAGTCACTGAGAGACAGAGGTGCAAATATCTCTCCTGATAAAAATAATTCTGTTGTGCTTTAGTAGGAAGAAGAAAAATCATGTCACAAAGTGGTTCTGTAATGTTTCAAGCAAACCTTTTGTGCTAAATAAATACCCAGCTTAGAAAAATAAGTTGGCAGTCCTGGAGATATGCCAAGTATCAAAGTCCATCTTTGAAATGGAACACATTTTTAAAAAAAAAAATTCATGTGTAAAAGTATAAATACAGTCTTTGTAGCTGCTGTGATGCAATAGCGTTGAATATAAACTTTCTAGAGCGTAGATTTGCTTGTAGTTCAGTAGCAGCAGGTACGATGAAGTTCATAAAGCAAGCTTTACCATAGAGTTTCCTTGACCGCAGTGTGATGTTTGGGATGATGCAGTGTGGAGACAGTCATGCAAACTGTTTTAAATTGACCACCACACACAGCTGACATACCAGTCTCCTTGGCCCCAGATGACTGGTATTACCTCTGTGCACCATCCCAGGAGTGTCTGCTGCATGAATGAAGAATGAACAAATGCACAAAAAATCTGAGGGGAAAAAAGTTAGGTTGTACCAGAAAACGCTTCTTAAACTGTCTGAATGCTGAGCCCTGGTTGTTCCAGTAGTTCTAGGCAGTCAGGAGAGAACACTGCACAGAAGCCAGGGCATTGTATCATCCATCTACTAAACCTGCTTCATCTCACACTGAGATTCATCTTCCACTGAGGTTCCAGCGTGGAACCCACTTTCTTACACTGGGACTCTGAGGAGGAAAGGAACTGGCCTGTTATTTATAAATATTTCCAAATACACACAAATACTTAGAAATCACATTATTTGCAATACGTAACACACTATTTTTCGTGCTGCATGTAGATGAATAAAATACTGAGTATTCCTCATCTTTATATGCGGTTCTGTTTTAATAACTGTACCTACATATGATACCAGTGTGGAATTGACACTCTGCACTAGTCTACTACATGTTAGTCAAACAGCATTGAAACAGCTTTATGTGAATGTTTCTGTTGCAACTGTGCAACTGGAGGGTTAGATTTGTGTAAAGGCGCATGTAGGATGATGGAAAAGAGTATAAACTATAGTGGTTTATGCCTTTATGTATTCTTGGGATGGCTTACAAAAAAAAGCTGAGCCCTTAGACTTGCCTTCTCTTACTCTGAATTTGGATTATCATGTGTTGTTAGAAAGGCTTTATTTCTGAGGCTGCGGAAGTATAAATGAAGACTAGAATTCTTGTAATGTGTATGATGAGATAACATCTTATTTAGTGCTCAAAATAATATGTTACTCGTACAAATCCTTTCTTCCAGGAAGTATGCTGGTGTGTTTTTCTGGATACGCCAGAGGCTATCAAATGCATGTCTTGCTTGACTGCCTGATAAAGGTTGATACAAGGGTTCTGTCAAAGGGCTCTTCCTCTGGGGAGGGAGAAGGTGTACAAATGTGTTGGGAGTGGCTTGTCATTGTCATCTTTTTGCCCCTCAGTGTGATGGACTGATATTGAAACCAAAGGCATTGAATATTTTGATGTGGATTGTGAGCTATTTTTTCAAGAGGTTGAAGTATGAGTGCCAAGATGTCAGTCAAGAGTAACTACACGTGGGCTTGAATTTAGTAGTAGTGCTGAATGTTTAATGTGGAATTAGGTATTTTGATGGATGGAGGTTTTGCTGAACAAAATTAATTCAGAATTGTGAACTGCAGTATTTATGGAACACTTGATTTTTGTCATTAGTCCTTTCGCTAAATGATGTTTAGCTAATCTCTGATAGTCTTCACTTTTTTTTTTTCAATGGCTCAATGCTACACATTTTAAGAGAAGGTTGTTGCTTCCACAGAAGTCAGTGAAATTACTCCCATGTTTAACATTAAAAGCCTTTTGGCTGAGGCCTAGATGAATGTTTGAAGCTCTTGCACTGCTTAACCGAGTCCTGTGTATTAGCTTCATGGAGCTCCTTTTAGCTTCTGGAGCATGAAGGTTTAATTGTAGCTGAAACTTCAGCTGTTCTGTGAGTTACTTCACCAGAACAGAAAATAATTTGTGTGTGTCACCACTGCGTGCTGTGTGTCTTGATCGTATATTCAGGGAAAGCTCTCTGGATTTTCTAGAATAAACAGATACTTGTCTTTTTTTTTTTTTCCCCACAAGCCTTTAACATTGATTCTTTTTCTAAATGTGTTCTAAATATTGAACATTGAATGCTCCATGGAATGAAAATTGAAATATGTAGTCTGAGAGAAGTTTTGCTACAAGGGCTTCTTTTTACCTGTGATCCAGAGCAGGCTATGTAGCTATCTCTGTGACTAAAACTCACAAAAAAAGCACTTACAAGGTACCTTCTTGTTGCCCTCTCCTCCTCCCTTCTTACCTTTCAGTGGTTTCTCTGTCCTTCAAATAACGTTTTCTCATTAAATTTGCTAAACCTTTCATCAGCATGAAAAGAGGTTAATGCCTGTTTATTGGCAGACACCACGTCTTGACAATGAACATAAGACTAGCAGTAGTAACCAGCAGTGGATTAAAAAAGGGAAGATTAATCCAGAGCTTTTATGAGGCGTTTTTTTCCAGCTTATTACAGCTCTTTTTGTTTTCTTACCAGATTGGCAAGTGTAACACTATACCACAATGTTCCTTTTGTATTCACTTCTTAGCAGCAACAGTATTTGAAATGAGCTGGAGGTTACTTTTGCAAAGAGAATTACTTATTCCAGTATCGCTTCACAAGGATCTATAGTTGAGGATATCGAGATCTGGTATCAGCCTTGTTAGCTAAGTGTGGGGAGCAAACAGTTATGCTTTTGGAAAAAGTTACCTGTAACATATTCAGCATATCAGACAGGATCCTACAAAACCATATACTGGGTTATTGTTCTTCTAGTAACTCATGTCCTGGTGTGGTTCATTGCCTATAAACTCATGATTTAACACGTTGCTCTGATGAACTGCCTATTATTTCCACTGCTTTGGACATCTAATGAAACAAACTAACACTGGAGTTCCATTTTCAGCAACAGCGTCTAAACTTTATGCCTGTATGTACAGCTAGTTTTATTCTTGCTTGAAACCACCAGTGAATTTTCCTCTATTCCCCCAGATTTGTATGTGCTGTTTTCATATCTGACTTCATGTTGTTGAAACTGTTTTCTGGGTTTTCCAGTATTATTCTTTCTGTTGTGTCACATCAGTGATGGCTCTCACCTTGTGCCACCAACATTTTTCAGTAACTGTTGAATGTTTCCTCTGTTTTGGAGGACTGGGAGGCCTATCACCTAAAGAGAGAGTGTTTGTTACACACGACATGTAAAGGGTTGCTGTTTACAGGGTATAATCCTGTGTCCCAACAAACATTTCGCTGGGCTGCGGAAAAATGGAGGAACTGAAAAACTTGTATGCAAAAATCTAAAGGTAGTTGCCCCTTTTAAAAGGTGACAAAGCTGAGCTTGTTTTTTAATGATTAACTGTCTTGGGGGGAGTGTTGGTTTTGGTTTTTTTTTTTTCCTACCTTCATGCTTTATTTATGGAGCTATTGTTTGCATCTTTGTTTATACTTTTTGGAAGAGGGACTATTTTTAGTATTTTTATGTAATCCACTTGGTGCCTTTGTGGACATCCCTTTAAAAACAAAGCAGTAGGTCAATGTTGTTTCTCTTGCATATTATTTAAACTCCCCATTCATATAAACGGGTTCCTGTGTATTGTGTGTTTTAATTCAAATAACTTACCCGTAGCACTTCTTTTACTTGAGACATCATGTTTGGACTGATTGCTTAAGGAAATTGGTGGTGGCAGAAAAGTGGTTACTTTTGGTAAAGGTGTTGGTAAATATTTGTTAAAAGCAAAGATTCTAGCTCTTCATGTCTGCTACAGTATCAGTGAAATCAAATGGGTGTTTTAAGTTGGCAGTAGTACAAAGGAAAATTTGATAGCAAGAAAGGACAATTGACACCATGCATCATGGTCTAGAAGAACAGTACGATGCTTGTGAGAGCTTGCTGTTGTTTCACTTGACTCCTAGTATGTCTGTGGTCGTGCCTGTCTTCCGAAGATCTTGTGAGTATCCTCAACATCTTGTAAAGCTTGTCTATGTACACAGATAACAAAAAATAACAAAACTACACCATACTGTCCTTCTAGAGTACCACAGAGCAAGAATACTCCAGCAGAAAGGAAAATATATCTCATTAAGTATAGCATCTTTGGTTATGAAATAAAGCTTCACTTCTGAAATCTGCAGTTAATAAGAAAAAATTCCTGATGGATCAATCTATATATATGTTGGGTTTGTTTTTCCAGTTAGCTCTTTGCTCTGTCATTTTGTTCCAATGGTCTCTTGTTTCTGTAAAGTGATAATGCATGAGCAGGATCACTTGGCATTACCTGGAACATGGTGGTGTTGATATTGCAATCTCCTCTGCAGAAACAGCCTGGTGTGGTAAAATGATGCTCATAGGCAAATGAGGCGAGGGGAAGCAGGAGGTGGAGTTGATGGGGAGTAAAAGTGTCCAGGAAATTCAGACTGTTCTTAAAACTTGAAGGTGCCCTTGGGAAGTGTTCATGAACTGGAAGGAATACATTTGGGGGAGGGCCAAAAGCTTAGTGGATAAGTTCCATATGTTTGTCCTTTTATTTGGAATGATCATAGAGTGATCCTTCCACAAAGATCCTTGTCAGATGAGTACACCTCTGGGGGATTCTGCATTGTCCCAGAAGGTTAATATACACATAGCTTGTATAGCTGTAGAGAGTACAGATAATTCTTTTCTTTTTAGAGTAATTGCTCTGAGCAACTCCTGGTAAGTCAGATTTTGGTGAGTAATGTAGGTTATTCCTGAAATGGCGTTTTTCCTTTTGAGTCAGTGTGGATCTGAAGTGTGCTGAAGAGTCCCCTGTAAAGCCTCTGTACACAATTGTGTTTAATAATGTCATACCCTTGATAAAAAATTAGTCGTGGTATGATTTTCACATCATAATAAATGATGCTCTAGGAATACTCTCTGAAATGCAATTTGCATGCAAAAATAAACTGTTCAGGCTTAATAGCCTTTGATATTTTGCACATTTCATGTTTTACTTCTGTTTTCCTTTCTTTGACTTTAAGTGCATCTTTATAACTGCCATCTGTATGCTTGTTCCTGTTTTAAGTTTTTCCTTTTGGCTGTTTCCATCAACTTTTAACCTCTTCCTGTGCATCTGAGGTCTTGTATCTGAGCAGACACATTGAAATGAGTGGCCTGACTTTCAGAAATGTTAAGTGAATGCAGACCTTTCTGATTTGAATGGGAACAGGAACCAATCCCCCTTTGAAAAATGAGTGAGATCAGCCTTGTCTAAAGGAAGTACGGAATTGTGAAGCCAAGGTAATTCAAGTAACCCAAGTGAGCCATGCTCTTTAAAATATTTTCTACAATCAAAATAATGGTGTAATGACAGAGTCATTATAGCTTTAACTTTGGCAAAACCTAATTATATTAAATTTAGACCAATATCCTGAGGGAACATGAGGCTAAGAGACCACACAGGGATAGGAAAAATACATGTAGGATCCCCTGGCCTTGGCAAGTAGGGAAACCTGTGTGCAAGACACATAATGGCAGTAAAGGTAATGTCTAGTTGTTTGGTGAGGTGAAAGAGGGACAATCTGCAGGAGGGAAGAGATACGCTGGGTTCAGTTGTGTAGGTACACTTGTGCCTGGCCTTGTACCTTGTGTTGGAGAGCGTTAACCCCCTGGCTTCACTTGGGGCTGCCTTATTGCTATGGGTGACCTGGCAATCACCAGCCCAGGTTATCCCTGGTCATGGTCACGAGACCTGCTCTGCTCTTCTTGCTCTGGTGCTGTAGGACTGCATCCCTTGATACTGTGCCTTGCTGTCTCCCCAGCTCTGGCTAGCCTTCCCTTGCCGAGCAGCCACTCTTGCCTGCTCCCTGCCTACTGCAGTGTGGCTGGGGTGGGGAGAAGGACCCAAGCAAGTGGCAGAGGTCTGAATGTGGCTTCTCGCAGCTGTATCTCACCAAGCTTACCCAGCAGATCCAAGGCTGCCCGGCAGCTATATCAGAGCTGTACCAAAACTTCAGGGAGGCTGGGGAGAGCTTGCAGAGCAGGATTACAGAGAAAGCTGGATGGAGGCTGGGCAGAGCTGTCTGTGCACCCAGGGCCCTGAGTGCAGCTCATCTGTAAGAGCAGATGAGGAGACACTTCAAGAATATATTTAACTGTCTGGAGAGAGTTTTGTGCTGTTCTTTTTTTAAAATGAATGTTTTAAGAATACTGAGACTGCAAAGTCAGTCACTCAGTTAGCTCATGTCAACATTAATATTACTTGTGTACGTTAGCAGAACTTCATATTTTAATCTCATTGAGACTAAAAGGACAGCAAAAGATACATCCCTTCCCTTTAGGGTGACCTATTATCCCATACTGTCTTCCACTATATTCTCTACAATTGTTTCAGTCCTAATGCTTCTTAAGAAAAAGTTTAATGAGATAACCCAGCGTATTTTCAATAATCTTTTTTTCAGAAGTTTTTAAAATTAACTTTTTAAACCAAAAAAAAAAAACCCACAACAAAAATCTCTGAACACATCTGTTTGAAAAATAGTCCCGTGGAAGAGCTGATCAGGAACACTATGAAGTTTCAGTAAAATTACAAGAAACTTAAAACTAAATATTGGGAGGTCTTTGAGCAATCTCTTTAGACATGTCTGTCTACATTAATGAGCAAGAGTGAGAAAGTAGATTCAGAGCTTCTCCTTTTAGTGAATTATCTGGGATCTCTAGTCATCTGAGCAGTGCGCAGAAATGTGTTTGCCACTGCTATACTATGTAGCACAACAGCAAAAAACCCTGAGACCCATCCTGTGGATTTTACTGTATGGGAGACATAAGCAGGGGTGGGGTGGGGAGCACAAGTATTAAACTGTGTGTAGAGGCCTGATAGTATCTCCTCAAACCAGCAGATGAGGCTGTTCCCCATTACATCTAGTAGGCAATGCTGTAACCCCCTGGAAACCTGTAACTGTGACAGACAGTGTATGTATATTGATCAGTTGGGTTCCTACGGGAGGGCAGTTCAGAGTTTTTATTTTTATCATTGGTGCTGCTTTTCAGACACATCCAGAAGTAGATCGAACAATTACGTGAGCAGCATTTAACTTCCTTCTTGCTGTGCGGTGTGAGAAAATGAAAAACCAACCCATTTTGTTTACACAAAAACATACCTACCTTATAGTATGTAGTTGTGAGATTTACCAATCTATTTCTGCCTCTCCTGCTCTGTCCATTATTGATAGATTTGCTTTGTAAAACAAAGCAAATAAAAAATGACTCATGAACTGAGTCATATTAAAAAAAACAAACCTCTGTGTCCATTAACTTTCCTGCTTTTGTCAGATTATCTTCTCTCTCCAGATTCTTATTTCTAGCTAGAGGACAATTATTATAATTTAAACTTTTTTTGGTCTGTCTGCTGTCTTTGTTTTGTGTGGGGTAGCAGGATTGCTTTAATGGATTTTACAAATCATATTTTTTTCACAAATAGGTTCAAAACCAGCCATCAGATAGAACATCAAGGTATATTTTTGGGATCTGTACATGCCACATGGGTTTGTACCTTCCAAGGGTTCAAACCATGGAGTTTTGAACCCAAGGTTCAAAAGGGACTTAACTTTTGAGAGAAGGGGCTACACTGGTCTTTGGGCCTGATTCTAAGGGTAGAATTTGATCCCGAACTTATGTTTGCTGGGCCATCTTAAATTTAATTCCTTGAAAAGCTCAACTTGATCTAGAACATCTCTATCTCTTTCAGTATGTTTATTTTCCTGTCACTGGTAGGAATAGTCCTTCTTTTCTAAGCAACTTGGTTTTTTTTAATCTAGAAATCTATTGGAACAGTGTGAGCTGTATACTCGTTACTCATACTTAGGCTTTTGTTCCAAGTGAGATATTTTCATAAAGATTTTTATTGCAGTGGATATTGTTTCACACTTGGCAAACATTTCATCAGGAAGATCTCATAATCACTCATTAAATATCCACTTCATTCCACCCTAATCAGGAGAATTATAGACTGTCACTTTTGAAATAGCTGTTTTAAATCAATAAAGCATCGTTCAGTGGCAGGCTGTATCGCCGATACTCTGATAACGCAGATCACTTCAACTCTCTTTGAACACGGGTAGCTCTAGCAGTGGAGGGATGGCAGAAATCTCATAGGTGTTTTTGCTCAGGGAGAAAAATACCCCAACAAAAAACCCCCAAACCAAACAAAAAACCACCATGCAATCCTGTAAGTGGCAGCTCATGGAGTGCTCAGTGAATGATACAGTCTCTCTCCCAAAATGCTTCTTCAGTGATGTGCACACCCAGAAATACCTGTTCATTCTGTGCATTTTCGTCTTTCCTTGGCAGGGCCCCCACAAGTTCATCCTGCTGGGAGGCTCTGCAGCACTGCTGAAAGTACACTTCCATAATCAGCTTAATCTGGTCTGAGAATGAGCTAGCAACAAAATGGCTAATCCTGCACTCCCCCTGGTTTTGGTTGTGTTCCCATTCCTCCTGTACTGCTGGCTGCAGGACTTGTGCAGCTGTGCTCTGGGTCAGCTGAAGAATTTAAAACACAACAAAATCCCACCCGAGAACACCTGACCATTCATTTGATGACTATTCTGCTGTAATGTGCCACCTGGGTGTTAAGTGTGCTAAGGGCAATGTGGAGAGAGGGCACAGGAATATACAGCCAGGTTTGGGAAGGAGAACATGATCTCTCTTTTGAGATAGCAGTATTGATACTGGCTTCTCTGCTTGAAAAACTGTGTTATGTCTGTGCTTAGGTATTGGAGATGACAGGTAATCTGAGGTTTATCATTTGAGAAAATGTCCCTTGGAAATATGGGTTCTGTTTCAATATAGGTTTCTGTTCAATCATGATGATACCAGTAAACTGGGTTCTTCAAGGGAGTTGGCTGCGGGGGGGAGCATTCATTTTGTGTGCTGCCATTTGACTACAGAGATCCCTCCAAAATTATTTGCACTCCAGTCAGTAAAATGTGGTGTGTATGATGTCTTGTAAAGTATTTGATGGCTGTGTCAGGGAACATTAATCTGAATTTATCAGTAAGTGTACAAAAAAACTGCTGCCCAGCCCTTCTATGCCATCCCCTGATACTGCTACGCAGTTCGGTGTTCCTGGGTATAAACTGAAAGGTAACGTGTAACCAGTTTACGTCAATTTGTAATTTATCTTCTGGAGACTTTGTACTTGGTGAACCAAAAGTTTTAACAGGGAAGGTTTCAAGGTTTTTCACAGAAGTGCATTGCCAAATTATGCCAGTTTAGCTGAAAGCTGGGTTACTATATATGTTCTTGTCCCTCTTTAAAGATGGTGACGCAGGGCTTGGTCAAAAAGAAGTGCTCTCCTTTAACCATTAACAGATCCGAAGACAAGGTTAGGGTATGTTTGTGATAGGAGACAATAAGGCGTTTTCCTGTGTGTTGCAAGAGGGTGTTTGATTGTGAGTGAATAGTATAACATTAATAGCAAAGTATCTGCTGTCAGAAGTGTCTTGAAAGCAGCAGCTTCTCCAGGACTTCTGGCCAGGCTGCCAAGTCTGCTCCTGTAGTTTGCTTTCACTGCTTTATGTAAAGAGCATTTTGTTTTCCAGTAGCTGGTATGTCACTTAATACAAGGCAAGACCTAAAATCTCTTTATCCCTTCATCTTCCCTTCCTTGCCCACAGGATTAAAGGCTGTAAGAACAGACTAAGGAGGTGCTTAGATGGGCTTGGTCTTGTTCCATTCTGCTTTAATACCCTGTCAAAGCTACTAGGATTTCTCCATAGCATTCTGCTTTAAAGACCTCCTACAGATTTGAACTTGATCTGCTTTTCCATATATTTTCTCAGTCACAAAAACTCACCACAATACTGTTTCCCATTTGTTTGTTTTTTGGGTTCCAAACCCCCACCCCCCTAGTAACTAGTTACATCTTAACATGTGTTCGGGATCCTGTGCATGGAAAACTGAATTTAATTGTCTTGTATATTTAAAAAAAAAAAAAAATTGCCTGTGTTGGCAATTCTTTGGAGTTTTATTTACTGTAGAGAAGTTATTTACACTGTCTGTAACATAATTTCCTCCTGCGGACTGTATGTAGCAATTAAACCCCTTGGTTCTAATGTCTGTTTGTGAACATCTGGGGTTACTGATGGCTGGGTACCTCTGTGCAAGCTCTGCTCTGTTAACAACATGTACGTGGCTTTGTCTTCACCGACCTTAAGTCACCTTCCTTGCTACTGACAGTCCTGTTCCTGAAGCCGTTGACTTGCTATGCATCTAAAATATTTTATTGTGGTTTGGAGTACCACATAGGCTTTCTAAAAAAGCCACCATGTGACACTCTAATCTGTTTTCCTTTGTGGGGTCAGTGTTTCTCAGTCTGAGATGGTGAAATGACAGCTGGAGCATGAGACTTCCAGCATTTCTAGTATGTGTGTGAAGTTACATAGATAAACTGTGGATTCTAGAAAACTGTGGCATGGAATATTATCATCCCAATAACAGAAAAAAAGCAGAGCTTTAGAATTTTAATGATGTGTGAGTTACATAAGTATGCTGTATTTTTGATGGTCTAAAATATAAACCTGTCAGTCTTATGTAAACATGACAATTGCATCTTCTGAAAACAAAGTAGGTTAAAAATATATTTTGTAGCACAATTTTATTGTTGTATTATCACGTGTGTTAAATATTCTTGGACTCACTGCCTTAAATTTGTGATTTTTAAGCCTACTGTCTCCAGGCAGGCATTTTTGGGTCCCAGGACAGGATCATCTGTGTCATGCTTACTCTCTTCATAAAGAACAAAATATCCTCTCTTTATATAAGCCTTTCATTTTAGGAACCTGGAGAACTAAGATTTAGCTACTATCACCTGGAGAACTAAGATTTAGCTACTATCACAAACATCCTTCTCATATGCTTAAGACCTGTGTAGTATTTGCACCAAGTTTTATCCCGAGTGTCAAGCAATGCTATTTTTTCCTCAGATCTGGTTTTAGTGAACCTTTTATAGCCATCAGAATAGTATCAGACAAGAATTTCTTGTTACTTTTTTTATTCTTCCTCAAAGTGAGTAAGTGACTGTTTTTACCACTTCATTCTTGTTCCTTGGTAAACTTACAAGTTGTAAATGATGGTGTGTGTGTGAGCCCAGTGGTGACAGCTCTGGGGCATGCGTGGGAAGAGGGTGCAGCTAAGGCTTGAGTGGAAGGTGGGAGGGGAATCATGCTTTGGTGGGCTTTGGCAGAGAAATGATCTGACAGCAGGCGTGACCCGGCAGAGCTGGGGTGGGTAAACTGCAGAAGTGAAGTCGGTGCCATAGTTTAAATGTCATTTAAACTACAGATATGGGATGATAGAATACAGGGTGGAAAAAGATTTCATATTAGTTAACGTATTGCTCTCTGTCTTCTTTATGGAAAGAGACGGGATGGTGATTTTCTCATGTTTAGTTGCAAATCCGTTTGACAACAGCCTTATGAGTCAGTATTTTACTAGCTTATTCTTAATGACATGTGATCAGTCATCTTGGGCTGCTTTATCTCTTATTTGAGCATATCTGCACAGTTTAGTGTACCCACAGATTTAAAAACCTATAGATTATTTACCTTATTTTTTTATCCCAAATACTGAAGAGTCCCAAGAAACAGGAGCTGTGACACAAAGCACAGCAGTTGCAGGATGCAGAGCAACAGACATGTATTTCAGGCCTGTGTTTCTCTCCAGACTGCTTCACGTTACATCTGAAAAGAAATGGTGAGTGGTTTCGGTGGGAGCTGTAGACCTGAAGGTACGATCACCTTATGCATTCCTGCTGCAGTTTTAAACTAGCTTATTTACAGACTGAAATACCACAGGACACCTGGTCGTCTACGGAGAGCTGAGATGGGTTTTGAAGGTTGCTGAGCTCTGTGCTTGCTCGCAGTGCGCAAGGGAGCTAATTCAAACCAATCCCGCTGGTGGAATTCCAATTAAGCAATGCTTCAATGTCATTAATGGCACAAAAGCTTCTGATACTTCAGTTCAAGCACACTGTAGATAATACCTGGAACGTGCAATATTTGGAGACTGATAATGCAGAGAAATAATAGGTGGATAGGCTTTGTCCCTCCTGTTTCCTGGTTTTACCCATGTGTTTTCAGAACCCCACAGTGTGCTCAAGTGGTGGTTCTGCACCATGGAATGCAGAGGAAAAGGTGAAGGGGGAGGTGACCTTCTAGAGAGGGACCATGTTGAATCTTGAGTGTTCTCAGCGTGTTTACCCTTGCACTCAGAACCTCTCCTCTGTTTTTTCCTCTGTAGATGTACATTGTTCAGAAGTAGAAAGAACAGAAAAGGAATCGGCTTGCTGTGCTAGAGTTCCTTTTAGCATTGAGACACGTTATTTTTGCTGTTGGAAGACAATATATTGGGATTATTCGCCTTTGTGTACCTCTGTGTCACCCCAGTAGGTGTCCACATCTGTTTCTCTAAAGTACAGCTAATTTTTAATTCAAAGTATCATAAATTTCACAATCTTACCCAAAGTCCTGACCCAAACTTCTTTACAACACTTTTGCTAAATCATGATTGTATGATAAATTCTTCTGTTTTACATATCCCTTTGTTGTTACACAACAAAAACTGCAGACAGAGGTGGTGTTAGAAACAACCATCCCTCTGTTATTTTCATCATTATTAAACGGCCAAAGAAGCAGGGATTCACATTTCTTTTTTTCATGTAGGCACACATAGGATAATGTTAAATAAAAAAGGAAACTTAAACACTTATCAGTATTTTGGGAAAAAGAAAGTTTAAATTGTTTAAACCTCATTTTAAAAAAGTTCTAGTGAAATTAGATAAGTCATTTCAGTTATCACCACACATTTAAAAAAAGGATCAATGACTCACTACAGATTTGTGCAGGTTTTATTCTCGGCCTTCTAGGTGCATCTTCTCTCTCCTTTAAAAACAAAAATGCATTATTTTCTTTAACTTTTTAAACTGCTACCCAAATTATACAAATGTTCACTATACAGAGGAAAACTTGCAGGTGATCCTTACCTTCTGATGTGTCAGTTTGGCTGCTGTCGTGGAGTGTGGTGTGAGGAAGGAGGAGAAGGAAAGGGGGCAATGTCAGAAAGCCCTCAGTGATCTTTAAAAATGGTAGTTCAAGGATAAATTCTAGTGTTTGTCATCAAAACTCAGGAAAAAAAAAACCCACACTTGACTGACTTAGATTTACTGCACACTATGTATGTGTATATTTATATATTGATGTGTGTGTGTGGAGGGACTTTGTGAAACTATGTTGAACCATGTTGCTAACAGTAAGAAAAACAGCTTAATGTTTTAGTAACTATTTCTAAAGACTGTTAGGTATGGTTTCACGCTTGCCTGTGTAACATCTCTGTTAGGTATTTCAAAGACCTGGGGTATTGAAGCACAGAAAGCTTTTCAATTCAGAGCCGCACTGACTGCAAGAGCAAACGCCGAGAGCGGATCCTGTTTTTATATATTAAATGTCTGTAACCTCAAGAACAGCCTTAGCAGGAACCACAACCCCACAGCTGACTGCACCGCGTTTATTTAGCGTTTGCTCATCTCGGTAACCTCTGGAGCAGGTGCAACCTCGGTTCGTGCCGTGCGGGATCGGAACGCGGTCTCTGGGCGGCGCGGAGAAGGGCTCACACGAAGCCCTCTGGGCCTAGGCGGTCGTTACAGGAGGAAGATGCGTTCCTTCCCCCGCAGCGGCGACTGAAAGCCGGGCTGGGCTCTCCGGCGCCGGGCAGGCTCCGGCACGGAGCGAGTGCCCAGGCCTGGGCGGCGGCGGGGCCGGCCGCTCTCGCTGTGGAGGGGCCTGTCCTGAGGCCCTGCCGGCTGGCGCGGCTTGAGGGTGGACGAAGAGAACCGGAGCTGTGAGGTGTCTGAGCCTCCCGCAGCCGTTAACTCTTGCCCCGCTCAACGATGGCGGCGGGCGGAGCTGCCCGGCGCAGAGATGGCGGCGCGGCGCCGCCCTCCACCGGAGGGCGGGACTTCCTGCGGCGGGGCGGCGCGCAGCCGCGATGGTGGAGGCGTGAGCGCGGCGGGCCGGCGGCAGGCACCGTCCCCACGGGGCGCGGCGGCGGCCCGAGCCGGGCATGGAAGTGGAGAAGATGGATGAGAATGAATGGAAGTACCACGGGGAGGGCAACCAGAGCCTCGTCGTCTCTCATTGCCAGGTGGGGGGCGGGGGGGCGGCGGCGGACTGCGGCGGGTAACGGCCGGCGGCGCGCGGGCGCCCATCCCCCGCCCCGCCGGGCCCGCGTGAGTGGGGCGCCGCCCGCGCCGCCGCCGCGCTCCCTCAGGGCCGGGGGCGGGCCGCGGAGCCGGCTGGCAGCGCGGGGGGACCCGGCGGCCCGGCCCCTGCCCGGCTTGACGGTGTCTCCCTTTGAGGCATGTGCTGCCTCTAGGTGCTCGGGCCTCTCCCCCGCGGGAGCGGTCGCCTGCCCTCCTTCCTCTCTTGAAGTAATTTTCCATCCTGGTGGCTAGGTGTTGGCGTGCGAGGACAGCGTGGAGAGAGCTTAGCAGGCGTTTTCCATGGTTCTCCCCAGGGCTGGTGCGGGTTTGGCAGTGGAAGTCGTGGAGGGGGAGGCGGCTGATGACTGGACCGCTGTCGCTGGGAAAGGGGAGCCGCGGGGAGAAGTGCCGAACCTTCTGTCACTGCCCGTGTCCCTGCAGGGGTGACAGAAGACGGAACGCGGGAGAAGGAATGGTTTTCCTTTTGTCATAGACTCTTTCTCTATATGAGAGTTCGAATGCCTGCTGCAGTGCTGAACTGGGACTCCAGAAAGGAATTTCTCTTTCTGGCTTGGCCGTAGA
Organism: Bucorvus abyssinicus; assembly: GCA_009769605.1. Lineage (NCBI taxonomy): Eukaryota > Metazoa > Chordata > Aves > Bucerotiformes > Bucorvidae > Bucorvus > Bucorvus abyssinicus. The sequence continues at coordinate 7,937,306 of CM020037.1, forward strand.
TCTCTGTATGACTGGACCAGTCATGTCATCCCGCTGCTTTCATTCATCCTTTGGGGGGGCGGGGGGCGGTTTGTTTAAAATTTTTTTGTTTTGTTTGCTATTTTTAATTGAAAAGTAAAATGGATTCAACATTTTGTTGAGCAGTAGCGATTGGACAAATCTAAATCCAGTCAGGCAGATCCTGTCAGTTTAAAAGCATGTGCTCATTTGACTGTATTCTTACCTCACTTGTACATCTGTTATTTAGTTAATGCATTGGGATATGTGTCCCTTGAAGGATTTTTCTAAAAAGTACTTTTGGCTATTTTTTGCCTTAAAAAATGTATTTGTATTTCAGTTTAAATTCTGGTATGGATTTGCTACAGAATGTTACGGATACTTCATAGCTCTAAAACCAGTAAAGCAAAAATGATACAATTTAGGCTTTATATGATTGAGAGTTTTTCTCCAGAGTTGAATCCTGAGAAATATATATATTTTTTTTAATAATGTCTAAATGAATGACTGAAATTCTTTTGATGTCTGTTTTCTGGATTATAAGCATAAGCTAGATGTAAAAAATATTAAGAAATATTAAGTCTGAGAAAATGCTGGAAGTTTTCGGGTGCCCTCCAAACTTTAGGAGGGGCACTTCTGTGGTGCTTGTTTCTTCCTTCTCTTTCTTTATATAAAATCTTTTTCTTAAGCTATTTTTGCTACAAGAAGAATGTACATGATCTTGTTTCCTGTCCAAATTTTAGCTTTGAAACAGGCAGTTTAAAAAATACTCAGTCACCCAATGGCAGGGGACCGGACACATAATGGATTAATAGTGATGTAACTGTGATATCTTTAAAGATGTGGAAAGTGAGGAAGTCTGCCAGAGAGTCAGAATACTTGCTGAGTGTGTCAGTTCTCTTTTTAACAAGATGCTATAACTGTAAGATAGCTTGAAAGTGAAATAAGTATGATTTATCCCTTTATAAACAACTTAGACATGAGCTTTTTTAGTTTACAGAGCTTTGTGTCTGCTGGTGGTGAGCTCTTGTAAAATCGGAGTGTATCCAGTACTGTTTAGATGCTGATTGCTACTGGGGCCTGTTACAAGAGGACATGCTTGTATGGTTAATCACTGCTCTTGTAATCTGATGTTAAGTCATTCTCAGGTTTGTGTGAACAGAACAGCATCATAACTAAGAGAGTGAACTTCATTTTAACTGTCCTGGCTTCATTCGGTATCTCTTCGATTCATGGTTTTTTGCGTGTAAATGCTAGTGGGAGGGATAGTGATTTGGTTGTGCTAAGGAAGATGTGAATGGGCCCTCAGATACAAGTGCTGGGGTTGGAAGTGAGAGCCCAGAGTGGAACTGTGTGTGGCTTCTTGTTTCCATGTTCTGCCTTCTGATGGGTAGTGGTATTTTGGAATGTGGGGAGGAAGCTGGTCCCTACTTCTGTAGGTCTGAGTCTCTCTTCTCAGATCTTCTGGATGGAGCAAGGAAGTTCTAAAAAACAAAACAGCAACAAAAATAGGAATCTTTCTTTCTCTGGAGAAGAGAGCACAAGCTTCTTTGCCTTTTATGAAGTCAGGTCCAGTGTGTTTTGTTTGAGCTCCCGCCCTCTGGGCCACTCTTTGAAGCACTGATAACAGGTACTGTGCAAGGTCAGGTATCAGGCACATGGGGTGTTTGGGCTGGGTGAGCAGGCAGCCTGGATGGATGCTCTTGTTCTTGGTTGTGTGGAGTGTGGTTGGGTTGGGGTTGAAGAACCAGGGGAACAAGGCACCCATCATCATCTTGGGGTGTTCTTGTGTGTTTAAAGCTGTGCTTATTTCTTTGGTGTGCTCCATTCCCTGTGACTTTCCCTTTAAGACATGAATGTAATGTATTGTTAATCCAGAGCGAGTACTGTACCCAAATCAAAAACTTGGTCATAGAAAAGTCACGTGCCCAACAAATAGCTCTGCTAGTGATGAGCTGATAAGCTCCAGATGCAGGCAATGGGTAGCCGTTTTTTCCAGTGCCTCTGAATGGTGGCTTATAGACAAAGGCTTGTCTGACAGTCAGACGTTGGCTTTCTGTGGACCATGCTCTGTTGTTTTGGTGAAAGTGGTGTAAAGTACTGCCTGATGTGCTCGTACCTCTTACTGGTTATTAATCCTGCAGAAGGCAGCAGTGAGGAGAGCCTCCCTGTGCGTTCCTAAAGCCCGTGGAGCGCTGTGCTGAAATGAGCAGCTGAAATCACTGCAAGTGCACCTCTGATCGTTGATGATGCATTTAAGAGAGGACTTTGGCAGGACATGGTCTATTCAACATGTCTCTTCTTACAGTGATGGTTTTACAGAGTGAATTCAATTAGTTCTCTAGCATTTAGAAAGTGATCTGATGAATGGAGATGGAATGACAGCCAAACATTTCCAGTTACCATTGTTATCTCTGGAGCTGCATCCTTGCTTGCTTGCTGCATACTCAAACTTCTGCTTTCATGAACTTTTAAAGTTTCAGTTCTGGTGAATCTAAAATTCAAGATGTACAATATTAGGGTGCAAATTTCTCTGTTGATAAAGGCTTTTCCTATAGCCGCAATGAAGTTAATCCAAACTGAAACTGAATTGTGGTCAGAAGGCCTTTGTCTAGCCTTGCAGCCTGCCGAAACGCTTCTAGTAGAAAATGCACAGAGACAGCTTTCCTACCTCAAGATTTTAGTGAGAAATACAACTGGCAGCTCCATTTGGTTCCTGAAGACAGCGCTTGAGATGTTCGGAAAGATCACTCAAGTACACAAAACCCGCAAGTATTTCAGGCGGTGTATGTGTGATCCTTGTCCTTGGGCTGCAGTTTTCAGGATTTGATTGAATTGTAGTGTTCTCTTCAAATAACTTACTTGTCACCCTTCACACCATACAGTGTTACAGTCTGGTTACTTTTGTAGGTGTTGTCTCAGAGATGCATAAAGTCCTGCAGTACAGATACAGCTGTGCAAAACCCCAACCAAGACAGCCGGGCGGTCTAGAAAGGATGCCTTGTATTCCCTGCATTTCACTGGAGTATTGCTTGTTCCACATCAAATTCGGCTTCTGACTTAAACAGGGGGTAAGCTGCACTTTCCCTCCTCCTCTACGCTTGAGCAGTAGAGAGGGCTCAGAGGAGCTGCTGTATAGAAGTTATCTTGTGAGGCACGGTCTCTTTCTAAGGGGAGATACCTAGTTTTCTAGAAGTGAGCTGGAAATGCTCATTTGTAGTTCTGTGCTTTAAGAAGTTGTTTGTTCTTTGAGACACTTAACATTTCATTTTAGAAGGAGATGTTTGTAGAAAATAGTGTAAGCAACTCTAGAAATAATGACTTGTATTTCCTTTCGCTGTTGAAACACGTGCTTGCAATCTCCCAGTTTTTGCTTTACGAGGTAAGGTATGTACATTCTTCCTGTGCGTCACTGCAGTTGATTTCTACTTTGGTTTTATTTTTCACATGTTGGAATATTATGGAAACCAAATGCTTCGTTTTAAAATGTTTGAATGTTAAGCTTGTGTTTCATGGTATATGATGGGGGGTGGTACAAGAAAAGAGGAGCATTTTTTTCCCAGCTTGTTCTCTATCCAGTGAGATGGTCTAGAGGAACCTTGGTGTGTGCTTGCAAAAGGTTGTGGTTTATATCTTCAGAAGTTTTGATCGTTAGTAATAACCTTTGTGTCTCGGAGTGCTGCTCTGACAGATATCCTTGGGTTTTGGTATGGGATTTTATTAGTAAACATGTAAACCATCTCCAGAGCATATGTAAGCTTACGAAATAGAAAAAGAGGGCAGGCGGGCAGATGGAGAGGTAAATGAAGCAGAGCTCATTCCCTCCCTGGGTGAGGGAACGGTCTTCTTGCACAAGATTCCCAAAGTTGGTGCCTGTAGCGAGTAATACCTGTCTCTTGTCTGAATGTTTTTTTTCTTTCCTTTGAGACATATGGGTAAAGATTGAGGATGTCATGGTGCCACTTTTGCAGACATCCTTCCTGATCCTTGTTCTGACATTGTAGGGGCCTGCAGAGAGCAGAGGTTGCTAGGAGAGAGGGGTGGCTTGTGTTTTAACAGTAGTGTTTGGTTTCACTACAGCTGGAGATGGCTGCAAAGTCTGTGTGCTTTCTGCATATGGGGGATGGTTTTGGATTTTGAAATAACTACTTACAAGGGGATGCTTTCTGTCAAATCCGGCCAGATAATTGTTCCTAGTGGTGCTTTTGCAATATGAAGTAGTTCTCCTGTGGTTGGTTAGTTTGTTTTTAAGAATAATGACAAGTGATTCTTCCTGGAAAATTTTGTTGTAATAAGCTTAATTAGAGAGAGGGCCATTAACAAGATTGGGTGTTTAGACACAGAAATGTTTGCTGAAAGAGCGAGAAGCTCATGATGAGAATTAGTAGCTAGCTGCAGCTTTCCTCTTCGGTCTTGTTTGGCAGGAGGGGAGTGATGCTGGTCAGTAATTGCTGTCTTGTTGAGATAATCTTCTTAAGACACTTTTTTTTGATGATGTCATTTTGTACCAGTTCAAAAACCTGTGTGTCCTGTTTCTTCTTCCATTGTTTTTTGATGTGGAGTTGTCTGGATCTCTTTTGTCTTAATGAAGTTAGTGTAAGTCCGGTATTGCCCCCCAAACTTCCAAGTCAAGGAATTCCAGGTTCCCTAACTGCAAAGCGAGTTTTGTTGTGTTCTGTTTGGGTTTTTTTAATTCCTGTCTGTGGAACAGTGAATTAACATCTGTGAATGTCTTGATTTCAAGGAACTAGAGAACAAACTGCTGATTCCTGTGTTAGTCTTCAGGTAGGGGAAAATACTGCCAAACCAGGTGCTGTTTCTTGTGGGTATAAATACAGTAGCTTATTGACCAGGGCCTTCTCTGAATATCACTCTGATTTAAAATATGGCCAAATTACAGTGTCTTGGTTCTTTCACAGTAAGAAACTACCAGAAAATGCAAGACGCAACTTGTATTTATTGAGTTTGTATTTTGAATGGGAAAGGCACAGTTTTGGTAAGACTTGAACTTAATTTGTGCCCTTGAAGGCACGAATTCCAAACCTATGCCAATCTTTGTTTCTGATGAATTTCCTGCTCTGGATGTAGCCAAAAGATTCACCAAGGCTATGTGATGGAACATGGGGGAGAGTTATGCATCTGGTTCTGTAGAATTTTCTGGAGGAAGCAAAACTTACATGTGAGTGAGCTGGACCATGATCCCAACGTGAACTTTAATGGGGATTAAGGGCCATTAAAACCACTTCTGTTTTTTTGCTAGTTTGTAGGGCACTTCTTTGACCTGGTTTCTCCAGCACTGTGTTCTTTTGGGGGTAGGTGTGTCTCAGTGTTGTCGAGCAAAAAACCCACACCCACGTGCCCAATGCCTGCTTAGAAAAAGGACAAGAAAACAGATGCATGACAAAAGAATGTATTGCTTTGTTCCTTCTTTCTTAATTTTAATAGATTTTTAATTTTTAAAATTTGTGTTTATTTATTGTAAGCAAGTAGAGGAGTTTCTGCCCAAATTTACTGAAGTGAGCAGCTATAAAAGCAGTTGAAAAGCCAAGTATGTGATCAAGGTGTGTCATTAGCGGAAAAGAAGGGAAGCGATGTCTGCCTTGCTGTAAACAGCGATTAAGTTTTTAGGAACAGGAGGCCATCACCAGTAGGAATGTGGGACCTTTGTGGCACCTGTATGAAACTGTACGTTTCCTTGTGTTAACCTTGGTTACCTGATATTTAAATATTCATCTATGGTCACTGGAAAAAAAGGAAGACTGTTTTGTATTTCTTTGGCTAAACTGTTTCAGCTGCAGTTGTAGATGTCATAACTAATTGGACTGACTACTTGAGTACAATGTACAAAGCTTTTACTATAAACAAAGAATTAAAAGTTGGAAGCACTTCCAGTTCTGTGGATTAGCTGCAAAGCTTTTTTTGACCCTAAAAAAGCCAACAGCTTGAGTCATCTATATAGGATGTCTATAGATGAATCTATATAGAATTTTAATTCCATGTTGGGATTTCAATTCCCTATTGCACTAGTGTAGTGAAGTTGACTTTATCCATGGCTTTACAAGGCTTCTGCTCTGAAAGGCTGCTCTGCATGCAGTGCAGTTCAGCAGTGTCTTCCTTAGACTGGAAGGGAAGGTGGCACTGGGTAGCAGGGCTGAGTGCAGGGAGGAGGAAGAACAGAAAGACACCATTTAAAACTTCTCTTATCATATTAGTGCCTTAGGTTCTGCAGGTGCAGATGGGAGAACAGAGCAGGTATGTGGAAGGAGATGGGAGGCAGAACACTTGTGAATCTTAGGTCTAATACTCTGGTGTCATATGACAGCGATACTTTAACTGCAGCAGCAGCTGCCACTCTGCTCTTCTTCCCCCAGAAAACTTTTCTCAGAGGTGTCGTATTTTGATCCTAATGGAGTGTCGGAGCAGACTTGTCTTCTAGTGACTTTCTTTGGAAAGTCAAACTCTGCTTTATGCCTGTTTTTTGTGGTTTGTGTGGTGTTTTTTTTTTTTTTTTCCTTGAGAATGCGGAAGGCTATGTGCAATGAAAATGTAAAATGCCAGTTTTGCAGACAGGCTCAGGAGGTGGCTAGCCTTGACTAAAAAGGGGTTTTTTCTGTTTGAGTTTGTTGCTGGCTCAAACTCGAGTGAGTTTCTTTTTGCAGCTGATGAGATCGAGTTGTTACCTAAAAAGCATTTTTTTTTTTACCTGTTTGGTAAGTGCAGTGGTGGTGGAGTTCATGGGGCTACTTTTTGCATGTTCTGTGCTGTGCATGTATCTTCCCTCCATTGACAGCAGTAGTGAGGTGGTTGCTTTGGTGAAAGTACCTTGGCTGACTCAAAAGCTGTACAGGAGTGGTCGGTCTAATAGCAGAATTCAGTCAGTCCTTTGGTTCTTTCCTCCTTTCCAGCCTCTCAGTGGGTGTTTTCTTTGCCTCAGTGTATTATTTCTGAAATATGCAGTAACTGTGTTTTGACCTGGCTTTGCTCGGGGAGGAAGAGAGACACTGCATTCGATTGAACAGTTGCCCAAGAGTTGCTTAGGTTTCTTCTACCCGAGGTGTTCAGGGTGCTTGGAATTATCCACTTGTTCTAACTCTCCATTTAATTACTTGACCTCACTCTAATCCCTCTTACTGTTTTGACTTTTTTATTTCCTTTCTTCCCTATTAATATTTTCCTGAAATACCTTGTTTCCCCAGCGTAACAGTGGCTGACTTAATGCTGGAAAGTGTATGTTGCTGATAGACGGAGGTGTGTAGCAGGTTAAAGGAAGGAAGCTTAGAACATGTTACTGTGTTCTTGTCGGTGTAACTCAGCTGTTTGACAGGTGGATTAGGTATTTCATACACTGCTAAATGTTAAGGGACAGTTTTTTTTTTCTCGCTTGTTTGTAACAGCTGGATGTCAGAGGCACCTGCCGTGTTCCCCAGACCATAGCAATGTGTGCTGAGGGCCAGGCATCAGCAGGTTGATTCATTCCCTCCTCTCTTGGGTACGTGTTCCCACCTAGTACCAGTGGGTGTATCACTTGATACCAGTTCAGGTACTGTGATTGGGTGGCTGAGCTGAAGGGCAAAATTTTCTCCTCGCTCATGGCTAGCGCAATCATAAAATTCTTTTGGAATTGGTACCATCTGTGTACGGAATGGTTGTACAAAGCTGAGCTCTGAAGTGAAACCTGGGTTAGTGCTTTACTATCATGGAAATCTAGGTCATAACCTAGCAGGGGAAAAAGTGGAATGAGCACCTGAAGTCTGATGCAACCTGTGAGCCCTGTGCTAAAGAAAACAAGTGTCGTGGCGGTGTTTGCTTCCGAACAATGGTTCAACATTTTGAATGGTGTCAAGCCAGCTGCTATGTCAGAAATTCTTTATTCATGTAAAGAAATAAAATGTTTGTTCTTAAGGGACTCTTATGCTAAATAAAAGAGTATTGTTCCAACTTTTGAATGCTTCCTTGCACTTTGTTTGAGCAATTGCTAAACTTCCTCCATACTGGCAGGAAATGTAGCTTTCCTCACTTTGTTTTGTGTGATCTTACCCACCTTACACAGAACAAAACTCAGCTGGAAAACACCACTTGTATACATTAGTACTATGTGTACTTCATTCAAAAGCTGCAAAATTTTCCAGGGCTTAGTTTGTTTTCATCTCCCACATCCCTCCACACTGCACAGCACGCTGACACCCTGGCTGAGGAGACCATCAAAAATGTCTTGTGTTGGGTATCATGAAGGTAAACTGTGACTGCAGTGCCTGGGCAGCATGGTAGGTGTGTTTTTACAGAGTTTTATTAGTCCTCAGGAGAAGGAACTCTGCTCTGTACAGCTGTCTTTTCTGAGATGTGAAGATGACACTCTTGGTCTATCTGCCTCCTTCCCGGAAATGGCATTTTCTGACTAGAAAACCATTGTTTTCTGTTTGACTCCCTCAAACTAGAAATGGAATTGAACGGGTTGTGGAATGTAAATTTGCAATAAAAAATGTTAGAATAAATCTCGTAGTTGGCATATACTGCATGCAGCTTCACTGCACTGCTGCGGAAGCAGCTTAATATCAGCAAAATAGTTCAGTTGTTCATATTTAGTACCACTGAAACTGTTACTAATTAATATTTGCATATTGCTGCATCTCAGTAGGGTTTGAATGGCACTTCAGTGTGATTTAACCCCTCTCCCTCCTTTTGATTGCTATTTAGATAGAATGTGCTTTTTGTAGGTGTTATTGCTGTACACTGTTGTATATCCACAGGGCTGAGGGTTGTGTTCAGTAACTACAGCAGTAGTAGCAGGTTTGGCATGCTGTGAGCTGTGTTCAGCAAGTTCTTAACAGCGCTTCAGCAGAAGACAGTGAGTTAAATAACCAGTTATTACTGTATAAAGGAATTCAAGAGCCTTTACAGGCATCGTTCTCTCTAAAAGCAGTTGCCTTCGTATCTTCATCTCCTTAGGTGGTACTTGGTGGTGGTGTGTGTAATGGGTTGCAACCAACAGTATAGTAATAATTGTAGGGAAGGATTAATTCCCTGTCTTGAGAGTGTTTCCCCCATGTTGTTTATAGTTGGAAGCTTGTGACTTCTGCATGGACAACAAAGGTGGGTTTTCTTGTTCTGTTTGTATATCCTGTGCCTTTTCAAAATAAATGTATTGACAACAAGAGTATGACAGACAGGTGGGTAACTTTGTGATGTAAAATTGCATATAGTGCTTATAAAAATACTGGCGAGTTTTTAAATCCCACAGTTTCTGAGGCTATGTGGAGTGAGGGAGGTGATGGGTGTGGGAAGAGGGGCCGATTTCCTTCTGGGACTTAAAGTTGCTTCTCAAAGTGCCTCAGTTTCTACTGTGAGCCCAACTTGGTAATCAACTAGATAAGAATATTTTCTAGTTACACTGGGCAGTTGCAGAACTAGATGTTAGAATAAGGCACTGCCTCTAGACAAAACCAGCTAATGCATGTTGTTTAGAATAATAACAGAGTAATTAAACAAATGACGTGAACCCGCTTATTTGGAGAAGCAGAAGCTGAAGTGATGTTTCCCAGGCTTTGTGTTTGGAGAGGCTAATTCTTCATATCGTCGTACAGAAGCTAAGTTTAAAACCAAGTGAGCTGAGGTGGTAATGGCAGAAGGGAAACACACATCTTTCTGTGCTTCTAAACAATGTTACTAGCATTTGAGTTTGTTCTATACATCTGTCCTAATTCTTTGGCTGGCACCAGCTCTTAGTCAGACTTTTTAGTAATGTAGCAAGAGACAGAAACTTGAAAAAGCCTCAGTGATGCAAAGGAGGTTTTTCTCTGAAGGGAGTTTCAAGATTATAGATTTGCCTCAGCTGTGTTTAACTTGTGGAAACTCTCCAGGTCAGGAGGCCTGCATGGTAGCTTTATCTTATGACAGTGAAGTTTAGAACACATTCTGGGGAAATATAAGGCCAATATCAAACACCAAGCTGTAAAGAAACAAATGTGAGCTTTTATCCTGGTTTCGTAACGCTACCGTCTAATCCAAAGTACGTGGATTGATGCCAGTCATATTTTGGCCTAACTACCAAGGATTACTTTAGTTTTGGATTTCACTGAGAAAGATTAATAGCTGTAGTAACTGCTTTGGAGAAGAAAAACTCTTGCAGATAACCTTCCTGGGGCCTAAGACCACCAGACTGTTTTTTCCCAAGATACTTCAGGACAAGACGGGTGGGGATGTACACAACTGTGTGATTCTGTGATGTCAGCGACAACGCTGAGTACGTTTTTGCAGCACCTCCTACAGCTTCTTGTCTCCTCATTGGCAACCATTAACTTTCAGCTATGGTTTAACCTGAACAATTGTTCCATGGTAGGGTGCTAAAGAAGTGTTTGCCTTTCTTGGTGGGACTGTAAGCTTAAGGCTGGAGCCTCAAAACGCAGTGGCTTGAGTTAGTGCTCCTTCACAACATAGGCTCCTGATGACATCATCTGGGCAGCCAAGCACTGTGAATGTGTTTGGAGACACGAGTTTGGTATCCTTGTTGCTATTGTTTTGCGTAACAATTGAAAATGGTTTTTGCTGTAGCCCTAATATGGTCCTGGATGCCAGTAAGAACTTTGTTATCTGTTACCAAATGCTGTGATCTGATGTGAGTGTTGCGCTTAAACTCTCTGTGTGGCGAGTAAGAGATTCTGATGGTGCTTTGTTGTTTTTTCAGTCTTTTGTTGCTCACTGGGTACTGAACATACTTGCAGAGAAAGGGCTGCAGGATTTAAATTGGTAGACAGAATTCATCCTTTGAATTCACTATTTTTCTATCTTGTCTGCCTTCCTCAAAAGGTGGATGTGAAGCCTCAAATTTTCATGTGTTACCTTGCCCTACCTCCGTGCATTGTTTCTTTATTTTCTCTGCTTGATTTTGCAGCCTGTTTTTTTTCATCTTTTTGTCTGTATGGGACTATTATCCAACTGACTGATGGTAATAGTGATTGCTGGAAGTGGTGTTAGGCAGTGGAAGGGCTTACAGAGGGGCATGTAGAGAATGAAATTTAGGGAGCGTTACGATCTGGTTGATCTTATTCTCTAAGTGCGAAGGAGTAGTGACAAGCTCTTAGGAAGTCTGTTCTCTTCTGGATTTGGGCCATTCTTTCACATGCAGCTAAGCATGTTACATCTTTGATGTTCAATCTGTACATATAAAAAAATCTAAAGCATTTAAGATAACTGACAAAAACCTCATGGCAACAACCACTTTTCCCAGTAAAGAATCAGTCAAGTGAATCAGTAATGGAAGAGCATGAAAAATGTGGGCCATCACTTTCAGTGGCAATAATGCTGAAGCAGATGGCATCTCTGACACCTGATGGGTTAACCTTTGTGCTGTGGCAGTGCTACTTATGTAACCATGTATTGAATTGCACAAAGGGACAGATCTAGCTGAAAACTTCCTCCTGAAAAAAAAATGTCGGGTTGTTATTTTTTTTTACTCTAAGGTATCATGTGGGCTGACTGGTTTGAAGGGCAGCTGTGACTGAAAACTTCTGTTTGAACTTTACTCTGTTTCCTTTTGACATCTTCAGAGAAGCAGCGTGTTCTTCTCTTGCCACCTGTAGTTCTGGCTGTTGTATCCGAGCATGACTCTTCTGCAGAAATGATTTGGTAATGAACAAATCTTGTCCTGTGAGAGCAGTCGGATATTCCAGAGCAGTGTTGGAATCCTGTTGCCTGGGAACTGATTAATAGATAAATATCTACAAGACCCTTGAAATACTACAGAATCAGGTTTCTGAGTGGATTGAAAGTGATGATTGGATCACTCCATCACTGATGCACTTGCTTATGAGTATTTGAAGCCGGGGGATCCAGACACTTGAAATGCTGTATGTATAACGTACTGCGCACGCAGAGCGAAGAGGCTCACCAGGCCTGAGCTCTGGTACCCACATGTAGGTCATAATGGGAGAGGAAGAGTGAGTGTCACCCAGCCATCTTGTCAAATCTGGGGGTTTGTAAGTAGTGTTCAGTTTATCTAGTTGTTCATTGTGTCACTCATGCTGTTTAGATCTTGCAGGACAGGTTGAATCACAGTTCAGCACAGCATCCTTTTACCTTAGAGTGTCTTCCAGATGTGGGTGAACAAAGAGATTTTTGCTGGCTTGAGACTTTAGATATGGAAGGGGTGTTTCTGGCTTTCACTAGCAATGTCTGAATCAAATTTTGTTTTGTTAGTATTTTAGATTACACATTGGCATCTGTTTTGCCTTTCTCCTCCTGCTCTTCCTCTAGTAATTAAAGATAACTGCAGCGCTCTCCCACTCAGCACTGTCCAGAGACAGCTTTTAGCCGTGAAATACAAAATATACCTGGTGCTGTTGTGCTCTGGGAGGTTTTTTTTATGGCCAGTCGTTTGGTAGGGAAAAGCTGATTCCATAAACCTGCAGTGCAACTATGGCATTTTGTCTGCATTACCTTCGTCAGCGAAGCCCAGTGTTGGTACTCTTTCGGTGGTGCTTTAAATTGAATGTACTCCTTTTTGGTGTGTCTGGGAAAGGCCCAACTGGAGACATGGAGTGACTAAGAGTAACTCCAGAAAGCAGCTGTTTGCCTACTGTGGTGCCCAGTTGTTTTTATCCACATCTTGTCTGAATAGGCTGAAGTACATCAGTGGGAGTAAATATCTTGATCAGGTATTTTGACTGACTAATCTGAGGCAGGGCTCTGTGTTGCCTGGCCCAGTAAGGCTAAAGGTTCCGTAACATTGTGTCAAAATTTGATTTTAATATAAAAAAATCTATCTACCAAGTGCAGTGGTTAATTTCAGCAGGATTTTATTGAGACAAAGATACTTCAGGTGACTTCTGTGATGGAAGACTCTTAATAGGCTTAAGGAGAAAGATCTAGTTTTCTTAGGATTTCTACAAAATATTTCTGTCTGCATTGAATTGTTTAAGAAATTGGATAGAAATTGTAGAAGTGACAATTTGTTTTAAGGTAAGATATTTGGAAACCTGCTGCATTTGTTCCCATGTTGTGTGTTTACTGTTGGAAGTTGAGAAGTAGTAGAACTGTGTAGCTACTGCTGGTAACTGTTAAGTGTCTCCTCAGCATTTTGTAATGCTGTGCTGATACTGTAAGCTGATGATATCTGAGTGGGTCTTGCTTTTTTTTTTTTTTCCCCAAACACCTTTGCGCCAAAGATGATAGAGTGTTTTTCTGTTTGTTTGACCCTGCTTTGTACCAGGTTTGGGGAGCAGTGCTATATGCTAAGGGAGTGTTTCCACTGTCACACTTGGTACCTGGGAGTGCGGAGGGGCTGCCCTGTTACAGTGGTGGCAGAACTGGGAACGGACAGTGACATATTTGATTTCAAGTTGAGTGAAATAACCATCTAAAATGCCTCGTTTGCTTTTCTTTTTTCCCTAATTTCTCAGATGAGGTAGAGGGGGGAATTGGAAAATTGTGCTGTTCAGAAATTGAGATGTACTTCAATGCTAATGAAACTGTTTTCTTTCCTGTCTTTCTTTAGCGCTGTGTGGTGCTGCGGTTTTTGAAGTCCCCCCCAAACCAGACTAAGGTAAGATTCCCCATGCACTGTTGATAAAACCCCCAGGTAAGCTAATAACCAGTCTGAGGAGAAACAGGAAACCTGATAAAGAGCTGTGACTGATAGGGGGAAGAATACAGGCCTGTTTTGAAATGTGCCTGTGGTTCAGGAGTTTTGGCAATAGGAGGAAATTTGAGGTGGTCTTATGTAACTGAGGTTATGTGACTGCTGCTGTCCAGACCTTTGTGTGAGACAGATGGCCAGAGTGCAGCCTGTGGAAGGTAGGGCTTTCTGCAAGGATCACCGGAAGCCAACAACGTGCTCGTGTTGCCTGGCAGTGTAGGAGAGCACGGTGATGCTGAGGAAGAAATGACAGTTTCCCTGGCTGTTGGGGCAGAAGAGGACCAGCGCAGGACTAGTGCCATGACAGAGGGTTGCTGTTGACTACCCCTTCAGTGACTGAAAAGCTGTGGAATTTGGTCACAGATCTGAAATAGTCACAGAAAAGCCTTTGTCAGTGAGTGACTTTAGTGTCCTGTCTGCTGCGAAAAGAACACGGTGGGACTCAGTAACTAGTTTCTTGAGCTGTGGCAGAAAGTTTTTCTGCTTGAGAAGGAACTGAAGCAATTTACCTTAGATGTGCTTTAGCGGGGATAAAAAATAATCAAGGATCAACAGTGGACGGTAAAAGTGAAGTGTCAACACAGTGCTCCAAGAGAGGGGAAAATCCCCAGAGATCCCAAGAGACAGGAGGTCAAATTCTGCCATTTTCTCAGCCTCCGGAGTAGTCTTTAGGGTGTGTTTCCTGAGAGATACAGGGGATTGCTTGAGTTAGGGCAGCTTCTGAGCCACGGCTTTGTAAGGTTCAGTGGCAGACTGTTGTAATGAGAAAGAAATATAAAAACCATGACAGCTCTGCTGAGAGCTGGGGGAGTGCTTCATTTCAGGAAAAAAAAAACAAGGATGAATGTACAGTAAACATATATGTTTTGCTTTAAATCAGGAAGTTGAGTGTGAAATGTGTCCAGTTTAACAAGGGACAAAAGAGGGGAAGCTTCTAAAATAGATCAGAGGAAAGCGGAGGAGGGTAAAACCCATGAGCACAGTGTACGTAACAGTTCTTTGATGGCCTTCTACTATTTCACTTGAAAAAAAAAAAGTCTGGTAAAACTAAAGTGTGACTCAAGTTTTTGGTCTGCTTATAGTGGCAGGATTTCAAAAACGTATCCTGTGCTGCTGTGCAGTAGTGCACGATAACGATGTCCAGAGTTTTATGAGAACAGGGAAGAGCCCAGTGGATCAGAGGAAAGGAAAACAGTGCCTGTCTCAATGGTTGGTACAGCAGGGGAGAATCATACCCCAAGTTCAGTACAAAGTCAGTCTACTGCCATTTATTTAAGAAAACAAACCAGAGTACCAGCTGCTTTTTTTTTTTTTTTTTAGAAGTCTGAAAAGATTATTGCATAGTAATTGTTTTTAAGCACTTGACGCAGTCTGACAAAGTCACAAAGGAAGCCAGGAAGTGACTTTTCACACATACACACTGCAGTGTTGAAGTTGATAATACTTTCTTGGACAACTTTGGCCTGCCCCTAGTTTTTTTTGATTGGGACAGTAAAACGCAAGAAGAAAAGTCTGGACATGGTGTTCTGTTGGTATTTGAATGCTCGTCAGGTTCTTGAATATTTTTTCCCTGCACAATCAGATTAATGAGATTGCTCAGAATCCTACCAAGCACACAGACAGATCACAGTAGATATTCCTGTGGGCTGAAGCTGATGAAGCACCAAGAGTTCGCTTTTTAGAAACGGTCGGCAGAACTTCTAGAGTTGCCCCAGCCAGACAGGCTTTTCCTCCTCCTGTTGTAACAGCAGAAAGGTAGTTTGTGGGTGCAGGTGAGGGGAGCGTACCTCTGACAGTGCTCTACACCGTGTCTCTCCGAGCTCATGCCCCAGATTGGTAAGTGCATGCTACCAGAGCAAACTCCCCTGGTACACATGGAAATGTTGGTACGTTTTGAGGGGAGCTGGCTGGTGGCCAACTTCAGCATTCTGCATTTGCCTTCTACTGTGGTTGTGTGGACTTCCTGATACACAATGGCTTTTGGCTTTGTCCTCCAAATAGAAGATTATGTAATTTGAAAATATTTAATTATTCTGGTGATTTTTTTTTTTTTTGAAGTATTGGTTTTGTTCTTGGAGCAGAATGGAAGATAAATATTTTATCTCCGGATCTGTAAACAAGTCCTGGAGAGTCAGAGTTTTGGTACAAACGTGGATATAGCAACATGACAGCTGTAGGGGAGAAAATGTTATTTAAATGCAATCTGTATTCCTGACTAGTGCAAGATGAGTTGGGATATAAAGTGTTACATGTGCATGACGTTGCAGCTCATCCAATGTAAACGACTCTGAGGGAAGCAGCTGAAGCACAATGTTTTCTAGTAAGACGTGTTCTGAAATTCAGATGTGGGCAAATGCACCTCAGTCTCTTCTGCTTAACTCCTCTGGGAAAGGTGAAGAAGTCTGGGCACTGCTTTTTATTTATAGGGTTTGGTTATGAATCTGGGAGTAGATAATCTAGTGGTTAGATGAGGTGGTGTTATTGCAAATTGGATATTGTTACAACTCCGTGTTTTAATGAAAAATACTCATAATCAATACTCTCCCTCTGGGGCTTGCATCTCCTGAGTAGAGGTCAAGTGTCAGGACTCCTGGAATGGTTTTAATTGCATATTGCTGATTTCAGTATACGAGTCTTCTGCATGGTGATGTTTTCGCCTTTTCATTGTATCGAACCTATTTGATGAGTTTTAGTGTTTTGCCAAATGAGCTGGCAGTGATGATGGGCAAAAGCTTTTCATCCTAGTGCTTTTTAATGTTGGAGAGTGATGCTCCAGTAGCCTGTTAGTTGGTTTTTGTTTCTTGTTTAGAGTATATCAAATATGCTTGGTCTTAAAAAGGGAGTGAGCAGGTGTCCTAAACTTGGTCTGTTGTTTTAAAGTTGTATTAATCTTTTTAACTGGTGAGTCTTTCCTTGTGGCAGTAGCTGTGAATGTCCTGATTTTTGGGTAAAGAAAGAGTTATGTTGACATGAAAAGGGCAGAAATCTGTATATAAATATAAATTTTTGATGTAGTGTGTAGATACTGTTTCCCACTTCATCAGGTGAGGAAGATGTTTAAAATTAAATTGCTGGGGGGTTCCCCTCTGCAAAGCAACTTCTTCCCCAGCCTGGAACAGCTGACACATGAGATACAGCGTGTTTGCTGTCTGCTGGGGATGAGAGTCAGGGATGGGAGCAGGGATTTCCCTGGTGCTGGTCTCCTCTGCCTCTGGTTGAGGGGAGTGAAGGGGCTCAGGCTGCTGGCTGTTCCCTCTGAGGGCTCTTGGCGTGCTCAGCACTAGCAATGGGGGCACTGGCCTTCCTGGGAAGTGCAGATTGAGCAACACAGCTGTAAAACATCCTTTTGCATACCCATGTGGGTGGCCCACTCACACATTTTGCTGCCTATTAATTATTTCTTCTTAAATAGAATTAGACCAAATGACTGCAATTGAGAAAGTTACTCAGGCATCATAGTGTGTGTTTTGTTCCAAGACTGAAGCGAGGGAGGATTGCTGGCTGTGAAGAGACTCCAGGTTTATTTTGGCTCTCTTAAAAGGGTTCAGGGAGTGCTGTTCTGAGAGCCACCTCCACAGACAATGGGCCAAGCATTCTAAAGAGTGACTGCTGTCTTGGCCTTCATAGTGATGGAAATGCTGTGTAAGGGCTTTGGGAAAACTGTATTTTTCCTACTTGCTTCAAAGCATTTGGTTTCTTGGTTAGTGCTTTGCATCCTGAAGTAACAGTGTGTAATATGGTGTGTTTCTGAAGTAAGGGTGTAGGAACATGTGTGACTGCAGTGACTTTCCATTCTGTGAGACACTGCTGCACACCACGGCACTGCATACAGCTGCCTCAGTCTGGAAGATGAATGCTGCGAGAGGAGGAATGTTAAACTCAGTACATGGCCCCAGCAGACCTGCATTACAGTCACAAACGAACCTTCCTTTAGTCCCATGCAACTGGTGTAAATGTGTTGGGTAACAAACCCTTCCGAGTGAAAACCTCTACCTATTATGATGGTTGGTAAGATTGTGGGTTTACTGACAATCTCCTTGTACCCATAAACATTTTAAATTTGCATTGGAGGTGGTCTTTCCTCCTTTCTCTAGGAGTTGTCCTCCTGGCAGTTTATTTTCTCTTGCTCTGCTCTGTTTATTATTATTTTTTTTCCTCCTGCTAGTGTTGTTTTTCTTCTCTGATTTACTAACTTGGACATGAGCAATGCGCTTTCTCTTCATCCACTGTTAATCCCAAGAGTAAATCTACATGGGTCAGTGCTTTACATTGTTCAGTGGAGGGCAAAGTAGTGCTGTTCCAGAAAAGCTTTGTGTTCCAGAAGGACGCAGGAGCTTGTCTGTCATAACAATAAAATGCTGTGCAGAGAACCAAAGCATGCTGGAGTATGGGGAATGGGATAATGGTGGTGTGAAGCTTCTGTGCTACCTCTTCAATGAGCAGAGATGCGTCTGAGTCAGGCTGCGCTAATGTGGCCATCCTGCTTCCAGTACTTGTTTAGCTTTGCTTCTACCTAGCTTGGCATTTTTGTCTTGTAGGAGAACTTAGAGACGTAACACAAAATCAACAGCAGTTGACATTATAGTAAGATTTTTCATTGTCCAGGGCAGGATTCAGGACAGATGGCAAATCCTGTACTTGTTCATACAGAGGTTTGATGTGGCTCAGTCTTTGTGGCTGTTCTCTTCCAAGTCTCCAGGTAACAGCTTTATAGTACTGAAAGCCTCTCCGGCACGTCGCTGTTGGCAGGAGGGTGTGCTGTGCACCGCTTTCCGCTGTTACAGTTCTGTTTTCAGAATAATGGTCAAAGACAGAGCAGGTCTTGAGTAATCTTCCCCCACTTCCACCTTTCTCATTTTCTCTGTCCTTTTTCTGCTGCAACTTAGCAAGAATCCTCATCTCTTCCAACTGTTTTCCTGGCAGCAGTAGGGATCAAAGGTAGCACATGTTTCACGTGTTTAATTTCAGTGTGCACTGACCTCCCAAGCTCAGCAGAGCAATTAAGTGACTTTGCTAAATAGTTGACTAGTATGTGGTGTATTCTTAAGTGTTGCTTGTCATTATTTCATGGTTAAATTACCATGTTTCTGTCTTCCAGACTTCAGAGGAAATACTACACCATCTGCAAAACATCGTAGACTTTGGGAAACATGTCATGAAGCAGTTCTTTGGGGAGAACTATGTTCATCACGGGGTAAATGTTTTATTCTTGACATAAATGGCTTATTCATTGTCAACACTGAAGGGTTTTGGGGGATCACTGAATGCCAGTAAAAGGAATTAACGGGATTTGGAGATATTCCCGAGCAAGATAAACACACAGAAGAAGCATTTGGATCAGAACAAAGATGCTGCTCTGTGCTGATGAGGTGACTGGATTGTACTCCATGGTTTGAGCTCTTTCAAGCCACTAATGAGAAGAGTGGGCATTTCTTTGTCCTGCCTAAGGTGAGAGGTGTATGAGAGAGATTTTTAGACTAACTGCACAACAAGGGGAGAAATCTGGTTTGTGTGAACTGTCAAGGTTTCCATGCAGTCAGAGGTAACCCTTTTCCTGTTCTTCAGGGTGGCCAGGACTAGTTAACTGAACATCTCATACCTGGGAGGAAAAGTTACACCTTCTCCTGGAACTCGAGTTAGCAGTTCTGCCTTGGAAGGGTGGGATGTGAGACGTGGGACGAGATAAAGTGGGACTCTTTCCATTGTGAAAAGGACAAAATGATGCCAGTTTCTTCATGCACGTTAAACTTTCACTGAAAATGCTCTTTCTCCTGCTTTATTGAAATCAGTTTTTGGTTTTCACAGTGGGGTAAGTGTTGCCTGCGATTGCAGGTACAGGCCTTCACAGAGCTGGTGAATCAGAGGGAGCAGCTACTGTCTGGACATATGCTCTTGTTAACACCCACTGAACTTTGGCATTCCTTTTTAAGACCCCCAAAGTGGCTATTATTTTTTGTGTTGAAATAAGTTTTCTTATTTTTTGTAGGAAATTATTCAACTTCCTTTAGACTTCGTAAGACAGCTGTGTTTAAAAATTCAGCCAGAGAGGCCAGGTAAGTGCCAGGGGTAGCAGTAAAAAGGGGGGCCTTCCTCAGGCTGTAAAACATATTGTTTCGTTATAAAGAACAAAAGCATCATACATCAGAATATGAGGAAACTTTTTTCGATATTTAGACAATGACAGGTGATTTCTCCTGGCTCTGACATGGTGCTCTGGGTCCATTAGCAAGTGGTGAAGTGCAAGTATGTTTTTCCAGTCCCCTTGGATGGGGCAGGGGTTGAAGGGGACAAGTGTGTGAGGTGAGGGTGCGCTGACCTTGTGAAATGTTCTGGAACGTGCTGCAAGATTCAAGCTTTAGCAATCTCTGACGCATGCAGGGTGAAGTGCTACAGAACTTGGTGTCGTCATTCTTAGCAGCATGTGGGTGCATCGTTCTTCATGCGTGGCTAAAAGTAGAGTGGGGTGTAAGCTCTGAAATGGGCAAAGAGGTGCCCCTCATGGTGAGTTCAGCTTATGTTCTGAAATATTCTTGAGAATGGCCAGAAACTCGTGCTTTGGCAAAGTTCCTTGAAGAAACACGTGGGGTTAACTCAAAGTACTGTAGCCAAGACTTAAATGCCTTTGATCCAGGCAAAAATGGAAGTAATTTACATATAGTGAGCACAGGACCCTCTCGTTATTGCTAGCTTGTCCTCACCTTTTTGAGGAACAGTTCCACAGTGCCAGAAACCAGCAAGGAAAGTAAAGAGTGTCTAATAAAAGTTACAAAATAGGTGATACTTTGGCAGAAGTGAATGACAGAATTTCGTTTTATTTCTTGAAGTTAAATTTTGTGTGTCCACGGCTCCTGGGGATTTCTTTGGAGCAGGAAATGTGGCTGGGAGGAGCTGTCCACATGCTTTAAAACAGCAAAGCTCACTGCTCATTTTTAACAGGAAGTTTTTTAAACCTTGAGGAAACAGTTTCCTTTAATGTTACCTTTCACATAAGGCGGTCTGGCTTACAAAGGAACTTCTCTAACACTTTGGATTTCTGGGTGTGTCTGATTGGGCAAGAGGCTTTCAGCTGAATGTGGATGGGCTTTTGCTTAAGCCTGCATTTTTTGGGAGGGAAAGAAGGTTTCTTCTTGCTCATCCTAGCATAGTACACACGTAATTGCGGGCTGATGCCTAATGAGGCTTCAGTTTCTGAGACTTTTTTTTTTCCCTATTGCAATATATTTTTCAGAAGGGACATTTTTCCTAGCAGTGGGAGCTAGAACAGAACACAGGTGTTCTATGTGTCCTTTCACTAACACTGATATTTGTGCTGGGTATGTTTTTGTTTTCCCCAGAGTCTCGCTGTGATAAAGACATGGACACTCTAAGTGGTTACGCAATGTGCCTTCCTAATCTCACCAGGCTGCAGACCTACCGTTTTGCGGAACACCGGCCCATCCTCTGCATTGAGATCAAGGTACTGGACAGGAGAAGAGTCCTCGGGGGGATTTGTTTGCGTGTTTTTGGTACAGACTGACCAGAGCAGTTTCAAGGAATGTGGCAGTGGGCTAAGGGAGAGCTCCCTGCTTTCATGGTGACCCACAGGATGAAACATCCCCCTTCCTCTTCCAATCCCCGATCTTTGGAAACTTGGGAAATTCCCAGGTATTACCTAAACGTTTTATAGGCCACAGCAGTTTTGTGTTCCGTATTTCTTAACCGAGGACTCTGAAAGTAATTGGGAATAAATATACAGCTTTTTAAGTGTTGGATGTTGACTGTTCTTTTTACTTTTTCATTTTCCTTTAACTGGAAAGATTTACATGTTGTGTGTCCTTACATTTCTATAAAGAAATACCTTTATATTTCTAATCTCTCTTTCTTTCTTTGTTTTAGCCAAAGTGTGGCTTCATTCCTTTTTCCAGCCATGTTTCACAGGAGATCAAGCACAAGGTGTGTCGTTACTGTATGCATCAGCATCTAAAGGTACGTTTTATTTTTAAGTCATCCTGCTTTCCTTTGCACTGTTTTTTATTTGCTCTTCCAGCCCTGCTTTGCTGCTGAAACTTGCTTAAATCTCGAGATGACTAAAGACAGTAGGTGGATACATGTGTGAGTCGCTGGGTATGAATGTTTAGTGAGAGCTGGAACAAGTTCTGTGGGAAGCTGGACGCCAACAAATACAGTATTAGTCGCTGAGGATGATTAATGCTGTTGATGGGGTAAACTCTGATGTCAATTTCCTTCCAAGTAGAGCTCCCCCAATGCCTGGTGGCATTCTGTAACCTCCAACAGCGTGTGACACTGGAGGGAGTTCATATGTCCATTGTGACTGAAATTGTGTAACGGAGCCTTGCTGTAACTCAGTGGGACCCTCCTCCGTGCTTTCCGTTTGTGAATGCAGTTGGAGTGACGAGCTAAACGTGACCAGGAAGAGCCACAGCAGTCGTG
Organism: Bucorvus abyssinicus; assembly: GCA_009769605.1. Taxonomy (NCBI): domain Eukaryota; kingdom Metazoa; phylum Chordata; class Aves; order Bucerotiformes; family Bucorvidae; genus Bucorvus; species Bucorvus abyssinicus. Next base: position 7,959,363 of record CM020037.1, read on the forward strand.
AATTTTATGTTCCAAGGGTTCTAAATGTCATGGGAAGTGGTGAGGGCAGGATGTTGGTGCCACACACCTGGCTGTTAAAAAGCTGGGCGTGGTTGTTCCAGGAGGAGTGATGAACAACAGTGGTGTGGCTTTTCTACAGGTGGCGAATGGAAAATGGAAGCGACCAAGTAAATACTGCCCGTTGGATCTCTTCTCAGGGTAAGGAAGCGGGTAACTCAATTCTGTGCTTCAGATTTTTCTCAGGTTACTTTGACCTTCACTGTAGTATTGAAGATGATCAGAGCCTGCTTGTCTGACACAGTGAATATTTCTGGTGCTCTACCCCTCTTTACAGCTGTTTGAGGAGTCAGAGTTGCTTATTAGAGTACCATTGCCTTTTGCTACCTGACAGTAAACCTGAGAGCGGGTTAGTTCACTCCGATTTGAAGTCCTAACTGTGAACAGTCACTGTCTCTGCAGTGACTTCAGTGTGAGCAATGTGCCTGATGGGTGTGTTCACTTCAGGTGCCCAGCTCTGACTCCACAGAGCCCTGCAGGGTGGCTGTAAACATTTAAAGGCTCTGATAAAACATCCTTCGGTTCACCTTTTTTTTTTTTTTTTTTCCCCCCTCGCCCCAGAAATAAACAGAGAATGCACTTTGCTTTGAAGAGCTTATTACAGGAGGCACAGAACAACTTGAAAATATTTAAGGTAAGCAATCAAATATTTCTGCTTGCTTTTTTTTGCCTTGGCTTTTAAACAATTTGATGTCAGCATCTGAACAGGGGAGATGCTACTTCAAGCCCACCTAATCAGCACCATTGCTGCTGGACCCCACCAAAAGAGGAGAACAGGAAAATTCCTGGTTAGATCTCAAGTTAGGACAGATAAGTAATAATTTCCCAGAACTAATTCATCTGAATCGCCAAGGAACAACTAATAGCAAAGGACTTTTAAAGATGAACAATGTTTTAAAACTTTATGGAGGAAGATGGAGAGTTTTGCATGTTGCTGCAGATAGGTTTTTAAATTACTGGTGCAGCACTGGTGCAGGCTGACTGCACCGAGCAGGTGACTGGTTACCTTTCTGTGGCATTAACGTAGGAAAATACAAAGCAGTAACTGATGGCTTAGGCAGATATTTGGGTTACTTCTAGGAAGTAAGATTCTTTACAGTTCATTTCCAGTGTTAAACCAATTACTTTCATGAACTGTCCTATTTTTTCTGTTACTGTCTCTTTTTAGCCCTCTGTTTTCTGGACTGCCTTTTAAACAAAGGTTGTTTCACCTGGTGCTTTTTCACTATTGACATTATTCAGAAAGAAGCGATAGGAAGATGTGCCAAGTGTCAGGTGACTTTTATTGCTCTGACTGCTTACAGTTGACTGAGTTGGCACAGTAGCACTGGGTTGGCATTTTGGTCCCAATTCACTGGTGGTGCCTGATTAAACTTCAGAGGGCAAGTTTGTTTGAGATTAGGAATGTCTGCATTTGTATGCAGACAAACTGATCTGAGCGATGTGTCCTAAAATATTAAGTCTGATGGTTTGATTAGCTAAGTATGAATTTCATAAAGTGCCTAAAAAATATTTCTTTCCTCATTCACAGAACGGGGAACTAATTTATGGCTGTAAAGATGACCAGGACTGTGTCTCTGACTGGAATGAACTTGCTCGTCACTTAAAACCTTTCTTTTTCCCTTCCAACGGGTTGGTCAGCGGACCACACTGTACAAGGACAATTGTTAAAGAACTAATCCACGTTATAACTATGGCACTACTAAGTAGTACCGATGCCTGCAGGGCAGGTGATATGAAGACAGTTCCCATTTCTCAAGGAAGAAGCTACTGTGAAGCAAGTGCTTTTAATAAGGAGCTAGTAAGAAATGGTAAGGAATAGGTTTGTGACTGCTGTCAGCAATTTTATCACACAATTCAGATTTAACATTTAAAAAATGAGCTCTGAGCTGCATCACTGCTTTTAATGTGACCTTGTAGTGAGAACTTTTAGCACTGACAAGGCTAAAAATAAATTCAGAAGGTGGCAGAGGAAAAATGGAAGAAAAGAGCAGTTTGAGTGGGTACCCATCATGAGTGTTTCAAACGAGAGGGGAATTTTCACGTTGTACGTGATGAGGTCTGGCTGCTTTGGTTGCTTTTTACATGGCAGCCATTCTTGCATTTCCCCATCCTCTTGTCAGCCCTCACCAGCTCTAAGTCATAGCTCATTTTCTTTCCTTCTACTGCTCTGCTGCTGGTAAAGAGACAGGTATGGATACCGGGGGGAAAAGGAACGGGAAGTGAGAGTTGGGAAACTGCAAGTCATGTTAATCCCTCAGAGCGTAAGTTCTGTAAAGCTCCAGTTATTCACAGTGCTGCTATTACCCTAATGACAGAAACCGCAGGTTTCTTACTCTGCTTTTGAGGAAGATCTTTCTCGTTGCTGGTTGGTTGTCTTGTGTGGAGAAAGAGTTACAGAAATGACAACAAATACAATCCTATCTATACTGTATTAAAAAGATCTAATAGCTGAAGGGCTACATTACTTTATGCCAACAGTTCATGCTGTTGAAAGTTGAATTTGTGGTGGCTTCAAACACACATGTAAAATTTCTCTTGTAGCCTCAAACAAGTAGATTGCAGTGGAAGTGTGTGGGTTTTGGTTTTTTGTTTTTTTTTTTGAGTAATTTGTTCTGTACCAAGAGTTTCAATCTGCAGGCAAACATGGGCTGTTTAAGTGTGCAGGTAAGTACATACACCTGGCACGTCAGGGTTTGGAAACTGAAGTGTTTTGGGGTGTCTCCCCACCCTGTGATGGGTCTGAAGAGTATTTGGATTGGCTTTGTGAACAAGCACGTGTAATGGCAAAATGAAGCAGAGACGAACTCATGTCTGCCTTACTGAAAATACATTTTCTTCTAGGTAAACATAAACTGGACAGCTCTGGCTTGCCGAGGGGTTGTCTCCTTTATAAAACCCTCCAGGCCCAGATGCTTGACATGCTGGATATTGAAGGCCTCTATCCTTTGTACAGCAGAGTGGAACAGTACCTAGAGGAGTTTCCTGAAGAGAGGTAAGACCTGATGGCTTTTCTTTCCAGTTCTGATTTAGCAGGTACCCAGCCAGGACTGGCTCTGTGCAGACACACATACTTTGTTGTACACGCCCCTCCTTCATGGTATCGCATAGTCTGAACTTATGACTGGAAATGACACGTAACATAAAAGATGAGGTTTATTGTTAAAAGTTTTGATGTCAGTCACTTTGACCTGAATTTTTAAGTATTGATGATGGGAAGTTCCAGATGCCAGATTGTAACCTGCATCATATGGGGTCAGATCACAGGCACAAGACTCTTTATCTTATAGCATTTCTTGCCTGGTGAAGAAATAGTGGGCACTGCAAGCTGCTATATTTGTTCTCAGACTAAGCTTATGAGTTGTAACAATAATGGCTGTAAAAAGCCTGAGTTGGACAGTTCTTGCATTCTCGGGCTGAAACTGGCCTGTGGTTCTGCTGTTGCCCACACGAGGGCACTCTGGCTGCACTCGCCGGAGGCTGCTGCTGGTGCTCTCCTTCAGCTCCTTCGACTCCCCCCGGGGTTGAAGCGTTTGTTCAAGGCCGTAATTCATTTCTGCTGAAACCACTTGCAGTGTGGCTGGCTTGTATAATCATACATCAAACAAATAATGTGAGAATGTTTTCTTTCATCTATGTTCTGCAAACCCTGCTCTTAGGGGTTCAGCTTTTCAGCAGGAGTTCCGGTATTGAACAAACCGTCCGTCCCTGAGTTGACGCATGCTGGGGGCAGAGCAGGGCCCTGTTGGATAAATGTTTACCATCTGTGCTTTCAGCAAGGCTTCTGAGAGCTCCTGCAAACTGTTAGATATATTGAAGCTTTCCCATTTTTGCAAAAAAATAATGTTCTTATAGTGATACAAGGAGGCAGTGGATGAAGAACGGTCCTTCCTTTAAAATAACCTCAACCCAAGTCCTAAACAGCAGCAGATGTTGGGTGATATGAGGATAATAGGGGCTGGTCATGGTGTTCGAGCTTTGAGCATTAACCTGTGGCCATGTTTATCGGTGTCACTGTTTGTTGGTTTGTTCTAATCTGGACTGCTGAAGAAAGAGCTCTCTGAAAAATTATCATGGCTGTCTGTAAATCTTCTTTTAAAATTTATTTAGAAGTACACTGCAGATAGATGGACCTTACAACGAAGCATTTTATGAGAAGCTGCTAGACCTTTCCACTGAAGATGACGGGACCGTAGCTTTTGCGTTAACTAAGGTACTGTTCCTGTGCATGTCCTTGCAGCTTTGTAGTATCACTGCTGGCAGGTCTGAATTGTGCCAGGGTGCAGCTTTACAGCAGAAGCAGTTAAAAACAAATGTGTTTAGCACCAGTTCTTGAGAGAAAAGTAAAGCTGGATATTTCCTTTCTAGACTGAGGGAGCGTTTGTGTGAACTGGTGCTGTTCTGGCCTTCAGTAAAAGTATCTGCAGGAAATAAATATAATTCTTACACAGGTTGCTGTAAAACCACTCGCTCCTGCTACCCCTCTGTTAGAGGGCATGTCCCGCTCTTCAAGGGCCCCCATTTGAATACAGGGAGTTATGCTAATGACACCTTTTAGAACAAACAGAATGCTTTCCTAGTGGCAAATGCACCTGTAAGAGAAAACTGAGGTGACTTTTCTGTCGTGTAGGTGCAGCAGTACCGAATAGCGATGACTGCTAAAGACTGCTCCATCATGATCGCCCTTTCGCCCTGTCTCCAAGATGAATGGTAAGACAGATTGACCTGCTTTGGAGTGACTCCTTGCTCGCTTAGAAATTGGGGATGTTTGCACAGTTCAGTCAATTCCAGTAACTTTTAAAAGTGGTGTGGCTTTCTCTTGGGGGCTGGGGAGGTGCTCCAAAGATGTGGCTGCAAGTATATTAGTACAGTAGAGTTTTGATTTAAGGCATTTAGGACAGATGTCTGTATCTGAAGAGTTTTAAGTTGATAAAAAGGGTTAAGGTTTTACATTTACTCTCTTCTTGAAATTTGCATTGACTGTTCATAGTAGATAGTACATAGTTTTAACAAGGTACAGTGGTTCTGCCTTGTGTGATTTTTCAAGATGAGTTGCCTTTAACTGCCTAATTAGAACAAAACCAAGGTGATAATCAAGAGGTGACACTTTTCACTGTAAGGCAGGAGGCTTTGACTCAGTATTACCCATTTTGACTTGTGTCAGCAGTAACAGCCTGCTCTGACGTAGGGGAGTTTGCTTTACCAAAGCCTCGTTGTTTTTAGAGAATATTGTTTTAGCCCTGCAGTTCTCAAATGTTCACAATGGAGATGACTTGTACGGTGGTTGACTTAGAGTAAGTCCTCCATCCTTCAGTGTGCTTCAACACCAGTTCTGATACGGCATCAGCATTACCTTGAACCTGAGTAGGAGTGGCAGTGATTCTTTGTGCACCTGCCACTAGAAACAGGTTGGCTTTAGGAAATGCTCTAAAGTAGTGTGACTTTGTAATGTTTTGACTGAAGCTGTGTGGAAGCTGACAGGAAACTAATTGGAAGAGGTGTCCACAAGTTCACTTTGAGACTGGTTAAGCTAGAGCTATAGCTCCCTAAATGCTGTCTTGGAAGCTTATTTTCTTCCCACAGAAGTTCTGAGATAAAGATGAGAGTCACTTCTGCAAAAGGACTTGGGGTACATGGGTGAAAACCTGTCAGCTGCAGGGACTCAGCTGCACAATGTGGTTTTGTTTTCCAGCTCTGAGCAAAGACCTGTGGTACTAACATCCAAATCGAGATTCACCTTCTCCGTTTCTGTCCTGGACCTCGACCTAAAACCATACGACACCATTCCTCACCAGTACAAACTGGACGGCAAGATAGTCAACTATTACCTGAAGAATGTACAGGCCAAAGATGACCCTGTTATGTCCAGTCTCTTCAAGGAGAATGAAGACTGCACATTAGTTCTCCATAAAGTGTAACTGTTTCCTTAAGGTCATTTTTATTCAAACACAGTAGAAAGTGAAAGATTAATGGAATACAATGATGGTGACTTTTTTCTATTGTGTTCAGTGCATTTTTCAGCTGTGAATGTTTGCTTTAAGAAATGATTTCTAATTGGTTTGCCTTTTCAGAGACACGGAATAGCACTAAACCACCCAGTCGCTCTATAACCTTAATGAATGTATTTACTATGACAGAGCAGGTAACCTGCCACACCTCGGGACTAGGGGACAGATCAAGTTAATCCTAAAAGTTACTTCCTTAGAAATGAAAGAGCACAGAATTAAAGGTTTCCTGAAGTATTGCACTAATGTAGAAAGCCTAATTACTAACAGGAGAATTGCCTTGGAGCTTGTCTTTGAGCCTCACTTATGCCTAGTAGGAAGAGGGAATGAATCTCGAGCATTATGTCCACTGAAAATACAACTGAAGTGCCGCTGCAGAGCACTTCTGCGTACAAATGCACAAGATGAACACCACCAGACAGCCTCCAGAAGCTGCATGATCACCTGAAGCTTCTGAAACTAAGGGAAAAGGGTTCAAAGTAAGCATCTCTGAGATGTGTGGTAGCCGGGCTTAACTCCTCTGACATACTGGTCTTTTATTTTCTATATGTTATGCTGCTATTGAAGGTGAAACTACAGCTCGCTCTTACCTAATGTAAATGGAGCTACAAGAATCGTATATTCTGTGTTTTACCAATTTTCAGGTCTTTCAGATTGTGTCAGCCCTTGGCATTACTTCACTGATAGCCCACTTACTGTGTAGCTGCTTTTGGGCTTGTTCTTTTTGACAGTGTCCGATTTCCTGAGTCTGCAGGGGGTCTCTCTCATGAGGAGAACTGGAGCTAACCTCGTATCCCCACTGCAGCACTGTATCGATGCCTTTACCCTGTAAACATTGCTGTGTGCAGCTAAAGTCTTGTGTGGCAGTGCAGGAAAAGCCACCCTGCAACAGGATGCTGCAGCAGGGCACTAAGCTGGCAGCTGAGTGTGGCAATAACCCCTTCTTTCTAAGGAAGACCTGGGAGGAGAGAGAGCTCTTTAGAAATCCAGAAATTCCTCAGCAGCTAGATGAGGGGAGGAAGGAAGGGCTGCCCACAGCTGGAAAGTTTTCATGCTGTAACTTTACACACATTTCATCTGCAAGTAGAAGTGTATGTGCTGATCAAACAGGTTCATTGTCATGCAGGAAGGAGCTAAAGGCTACACCAAACTAGCTAAACCAGTAACCTGTCAGTGGGTCAAGTAGCAATGAGTTTTGCCTGTCTACTGGATTCCAAACTTGAAATGAGTCTGCCTTACAGCTAACATGGTATTTTATTATAGAGCCACTCTTCAGCTGTAGACTCTGACAGAAGCCAATCTCTTCTGTCAGTTCTTCCTGACCTACCAGAACAGTAGGAGACTATTTCAGTGAATTGTTAAAATTATGTTATTATAAACATACTTTGATTTAGTTCTTGATTTCTCCACCTATTTCACCATTGCCATAAAATATTTTGTCATAACTTACAAATGGAACAGCAGGCGAACTGCTTGCACAGTTAGAGCAGCTGTGGACTGGAGAAGGAAATCTTACAATTACTTGAGCGTTCCCAGTGTGTGGTTTTTGGTACCTTGACTGCAGGAACAACTGTTGCTCCCTACCTGAGAAGGACTGACTTAGAAATGTATTGGTTTGGCTTGGGTAAGGTCATGTGGTGGTGATAGCCAGTGCAGGGCAGGAACTCTCCTGGAAAGAGCCGAGGGGTCACAAGTGGTACAGAGAAGGAAGGAAGATGCAAGACAGCTGTCTGATCAGTTTTGATTCTTCAGGGATGAATGTCTGAAATGTGATGCTTTTGTAACATGTTACCTACTAGCATTTCCCCTGAGGAGTAGGAAGTGACAGCGCAGCAGCACGCAGTCATTAACTGGTGCAGCTCCCTCTGCAGAAGCATAGTGGTCTGTCCTTCTTTGGTTAATGCTGTCTCTACTCAACACTTATACTGTGGGAAAAAGTTACTTCATACAGTTACCCCCCCTTTTGTTTTTAGCATAGTATTCCTTTGAAATCTTCAAATTGTCTGTTCCCCCCCAATGGAATGAGAAAGCTGTTGAACTCTTTGTTCTAGGAGTCTTACTGTTCTCTCGTCATTTAAAAATCACTGTACTTTTACAGAGCTGTGAACTGAAATGGATTTTTATGGACTTGATTTTGACAGTGCATGATCTTTTAACACTTTCCAGGTATCTAGAAAATGTTAAGAAGATAAACCACTCTGGTACATTAATGATTCAGAAAGATAAATTTATAATGAAATCACTCTGTACATGTAACTATTTTATTTGGCATTTTTGTATTTAAATGGCTGTATTTATTTTCATGTCATGACAATTTATATATAACGTGCCATAATTGTACAGATAGCATGTTTTATGAGTATGGTTTCTAAATGGAAAATAACTTAATGTTTATATTCAATAAAATTATAGACTGTGTAACACAATATCTTAATTAAAACTACTTTTGAAATTGCTACCTGGTGTGAGTCAGGCTGGTATTCAGTGGTATTCACTGTCCCAAGCCCACCGCTTTTATCAGGTTCTCAATCGCTGTCTCAGTCCCAAACAGACGCAGCAGGCTGCGGAAGTGGGCTGGTGCATTGTCAATAGTTGCTATCTTCTGCCCCAAGACTGCAAGAAGAACATAACAATGAATGTTATTTTCTAACATCACTATCACTGCCAGCATTGGGGTTTTGGAGAAAACCTGCTGTCCAGAGGAGACAGGCTGGCTTCTCAGCCCTGTTAAACCACACAGGAGGCACAGCTTAGCTGCTGGTGAAATGGGGGTTTCTTTGCTGGGTTGGGCTCTGCAAGATGTATTTCCTTTTTATCTGAAGAGATGTTGGGTAAAAAAGGGGACAGGTTCTGCCTGAAAGCTCTGAAAGGGGCCTGAGTGAGTGATGTTACCTTGCTCCGGTACTTTAGTCAGAAGGTCCAGAACAGGCATAGTTCTCCCTTCTTCATCGAGATGGATCTTCCAAACTATCATTAATTCAAACCTGTATTGTGTGCACAGGAAAGGTAGTAATGTGTTAACCATGCACCTATCTTGTCAGGTTTCATCAGAGCAGAACAGTGCAGGGTCTCAGAGGTTCACACGTATTATGCTCTCAACCACAATTTGCCTCAGGTAGCGCAACTACGGTCTCTGGATTGGGGAACCAGAAATGTTTGGCTCAAGGAAAAGGGAATGGAAACAGAACCTGGCACTTGTCTAACAGTTCATCATCTCAGCCACCCAGACTTAAAGGGCTCACCTCTAAATGGCAGGTTTGGCACCATGGTGCCAAGAGAGCGCTGTTGGTTTATTTGTGTTTTATTTCCAGTTGTTTCTCTTCACAAAATAGTGACTTTTCTTGGAACTTACAGAAGTCCTGACAATGACATTGTTTTACATGAAAATTCAGGGATTTTTCTTTTTTTTTTTTTTTTACTCAATTTAAAACCCCAGATCTGCCAGTACATGGCTAGCAGGGAGCCCTGACAAATCCAGCATGTGTGGTAAGAGTAATAAATGTGAAGTGATCCCCTCCATCTACCTGATTTCCTTCTAAAACAAATGGAAAACTACAGCTATAGCTGCTCTCGGTGACATGGTAACTGCCATTTTCTTTCCATTCTTCCAAGACCAAAGACCTGAACTTTGCTTCAGGGCTTGGTGATTGCTGCACCTCCTGCCCCAGGAGTGTGAGCAGGAACTGAACAGGCTCCCTCAAGGGATGAGCACCTCCGCTCGCCTAGGGATGGAAAACACTGCCTTATCTCAGAGGGGTGGCTGTCAGGGGCCCACCCTGTCACAGCACAAGGGCCATGGGCCTCAGCATCTGTTCCGCCCATGGTTCTGGTCACATACATACTGCAGAAAGAAACCCAAGATGGCACAAATCCAGCTGAACCAGATGCTGTTTCTGATGCACAAGAGGGAGGATGCATCCCACATTCCTAAACTTTGAATTTAGACTATTGTAGTAGGAGCTTCCAAAACCAAAATACTAAAATTCTTTTTCTTAAAAAAAAAAAAAGCAAATTAACCCCCTGCTACAGTTTTAATTTGATTTCTTCCCCCCAGCTTTTTAAAAGAGGGGATGCACACAGTAGCAATACAATTGATTGATTGACTTACTTACTTAATGAGGCCACATGCACAGGGCCTGTACATATATTTTGGGGGCTTTTTTTGTTTGTTTTTTTTTCCTAGTGTTTTTAATGTGTGGTTACAGCCCTAAAATGTATCACACATCATCTAACCTCTGTGTTAAGAGGCGTTACAAAGCAAAGTGACTTAATATTCCAGCAGACTGCTTGTGTAGAGCTGGCCTATATGCAAGTCACAATCCTTTAGCTGCATAAATCAAGCAGAGTGTTTATTGGCTTACCCAGAAACTTTGGGGTTCCTGAGAATTATGTAATCTCCCCGCAGTCCTTCTGGCAGGCTCACAATGTCGGGGTATTTGCCCTGTGAATAAACAGGTTCAAAAGGGTTTGAATTAGGTCAGACAAGTCAGAGTAGACAAGGTGGTTTGTAGCTACTGCTTTCCAGTTACAGGGGATTTTAACATGCTGCCATTTTTAACTTGCCTTTGTAAGCATTAAGAGTAACAATACTGGTTGTTTTTAACATTCTGATGTGGTTTTTCAGTTTTTATGGTTTGGGGTTTTTAGTATCGCTCAGGTGATATCAAGAGATAGTTAAATTTAGTCACCTCAGAGAAAAAAACAGGATCAAGCGCTTGCACAAAGAGGCCCTAGAGATCCTCATGCAAGACCTTGAAAGACTGTTTTTTAACTCAGTTCTGTTCTTTCGATTTAACAACACATCATTATAATACATCACAGTTTCACAAAACCTCCAAACACCTCACTAGCACACGCTAGCACACTGGTTTGATCTTCCTTTTGAGAAACTGGACCAGCAAGCTCCATACAGTGCTTGAAAGAGAAAATTAAAACAACCCAAATATAATATAACCAAAACAACTACTATCATCAAAATCTAATGGGACAATGGAAACATGACAAAGCATATAAAACTACCGCCTGCTATTAAACTTCCATGTTACTGGGAATTAGAGCTGTTTTCAGTTACCACAATGTGCAAAGACTGGTCAGTGTTCCATTAGTTTGTTAGTGCATCAAATATTTCACAGTCTTCAACGTGTGTATCTTGATTTACCAAAGCCTCATAACTTTTGCTATAACTATTTTAAAAGAAGAGCAGATTAGAGGCTCCCTACGGCCTCTTTAGACGTTACACTGTCTGTGAGGTGATGGGTCACTCAGAGTATGAGGAGCTGCATGTACATCAAAACCCTGAGGCAGATCACGATTACTGCATCAGGCGAGGACATGCTGCTGCCACAGGACACGGCATCTGGACACGGCCTGTTATTGTGAAGCCTTCAACACCGTGACTTGCTTGTGCTGTCTTACGTACTGGATACAAAGCTGTGTTCCAAAAATCACAGCTTATAAAGTTGAAAAGTCTGTCAGCCTCGATCATTCTGCAGTGCTCCCAGGCAAGTGGTATGTCTTACGGAAAAGGAGCTGGAGAGCTCAGCTCTGAAAAGCACTGGAGAAAATGAGTTTGGGCTGTTTTATAGGATTACACCTCATCTGGCAGACTGAAATTGCTACCAGATGTGACCTTGCTCGGGTTTAGGAATTTTTGACAAACTGAAGGGGGGTTGTGCACAGTGCCAAATGACATAAAACACATGGAATTCGCCAATTTTAATTGCTACTCGGTATCTAGTACTGTGTTCACCCAGGGACAAAAGCCATGATCTGTCCTGGGAATGAAGACACATAAAGGGCAACAATATGCACAGTAGTTGCAGCATGAACATGTGGCTAATGGATGGTCACTTGCCCAGCAGAGCAGTGATCTTTTTTTTTTCAGCTTTACTCCCTGTGGAATTACACTCCTCTGATGATAAAGTAAAACCAGTTTCTCAGGCTTGCCTTCCCCATAACCCATGTCTTTGATACTCATTACGTGCCTTCTTTTGTCTGGTGCCATAGGTCATGGGGAATCCAGCAAGCCGGACCTAAAGAGATCACAAATACTCAAAATTTAGGATTAGCTTGTATGTGGTGAACTGGACTCTATGTTCCTCCTCTACAAGAGGTCCCAATTATACCATAGCTAAACACCAAGTCATCCGCCCCTACTGAGACCTTTGGGAAATGCAAGAGAAAAGAGATCAGAGGAACTAGGTAAGAGTGCTGACTTCCAAAGCACTGTAAAACACACCCATGACTTGCTGGTCAGTTCCTGTGTAGCTGCCCGAATGCATTCACCCCCACAGCTAGGGGATGGTAGTTGGTGGTGTACAGAAACCAGAGGTATCTCAAGATCTCAATGTGTATAGTTTTCTGTTGTCTAAAAGCTTCCTTGTACCTGGGAGTGAGTGCCTCGGTGAGTTCTGCATGCAGGGAGTAGTTATTCTGTGCCTTCAATAAACACCAGGGTTTTGGCAAGCCATCTGAATGCCATAAGAATCTGATCTTGTGTGAAATTCATAGGAGCTGGGATAAAACCCAGCTCTTAGCAGGGAAGTTCATATCTTAGCAATCCACACAAAACAGAAAAAGCCAAAACACAAATACCTACAACTCTCTTCAGGCGTATTATGTGCTCAAATTGAAGTCACTGACAGTGGCCTGAAGCCGTACCTTGCCCAGACCCACGTTCAGAGGCGTCTGCCCATCTCACTAAGGATGACTCCTTACAGTCGCTATGCGCGGAAGATCACCACTGTGCCCAGGATGAAGTACATCACGTTAAACACGGACCATTTAGGGAACGGAACCCAGGATACGCAGTCACACGATCTACCACTCATATTTTACTTATAAAAGGTAACATCTGTATCCCACAGGTAAAACGTGGGGATCTGGCACATAACTGAGGAACCAGGCACAGGCTGTCATGGTCCTGACACAACTCCAATTCCAAGTGCACTTTGTGGGAACCAGATTATCATGTCATACTCTCTGCTGTGCAACTTTTCCAAGTTTTCCCCAGGGAAGAGAAAAGCAGAGCAACAGGCAGGGCAACAGAATGACCCGATCCATGGAGAGGTCTCTTGAGGAAGCCAGTATGTCCTATGGGATCTTGCCAGGTGGACACCAGGCAACTTGAAAGAGTAGCGCAATACCAGATGGGAAAGATCTGCTACAACTGCATTGAGCAAACCCCGACTTTAATCAAGAAATATCTTTCCTCAGATGACTTTTAAATGTCAGTTTCTGATCAAAACCAAAAGCCCATGCTATTATTACTTCTGGACAGAAATCGTTTTTCCAGCTCCTTCAGGAGTCCAAGCAGGGAATCTTCTGGGAAGTTTTGTCTCAACCAGAAATAGTCTCAAATCACAAAGGGACAACCACCATGATGGAACACAAAGCATTCCCTTTCTCCCGTGGCAGATTTTACACACACACACACACACACACACACACACACACACACACACACACACACACACACACGCACACAGAGCCATCCAAGCAAATATGCCTGGAGTATCTATTTTTAAACAAAATAGGTTATTCTTCAGCTGTTTAAAATTGCATTGCAATTTTCTGCATACTAGAACTCTTCTAAGGAAAATGTTTTCAGTTATTCAGCTTAAAAGCCATGACTAAGAATGCAAAGCAAAATTGGCAAGGCAGGAGCTATACTAAAAGCAGACAAATTTGTTTCTAACCCACTTACGAAGAAAACATGCTACTCTGCTCTTAGATGGAACAATAGCTCACACTTCCTACCAATTTTGACCTTGGCATTCTGTTAGAAGGGCAGCTCATAGAGCGCTAAGCCAGTCATGCTGCTCCCAGGCCCTCCACGGGTGTAACCTCCTTCTAAATTTACCAAAGATGCTCCATTCAGGCTCAGGTTTGGTGTGATTTATATGTATGTTTTACTCAGCTAAAGGCACACTGTCACCCACTGAAGTCATACACATGGTACATCAAGGCCTTTAAACAACGACAGCAGTGTAACTTCAGGAATTCAAAACCAAATTATTTGCAAAAATGAAGAAAATTCTAGATACGGTAGAACACCAGTAATGACGTGATTAAGTTCCAGAAGCATTAAACAATCAAACCCGCTGCCACCAGTCTGCTACCCGCTGCAGAAATGGAGGTCAGGGCCTGAAGCAGCCATCCAGGGGGAAGCCGTCCCCACGTACTGCCCACGCGCTCCCAGTGAGAGTCTGAATTCAGTCTAACTCAGGTAACCACAAAAGGAATAATTTTACTATTACTATGATTGAGTCCTACAGATACTTAACACCAGCAATCCCCAGGCTCCAAGAGTAAAGTAAGTGCAGCAATTCCATTTTGGGAAATAAGTTTGTGTTTGTACTTTCACGAAGCCTTCTGCCAGCCCAGATAACTACAGTTCCAGTTACAACATCTGGTCTCACAATTCAGCTGCCCTAGGTATTTGGTGCTAACTTCACCAAAAGCTCTTATGCTTAAGTCACAAACAGAATATCACATTCATGTTTTCAGACAATTATCTTTCTAAAAATGTAATTTAAGTTGCTTTGATGAGTTTCACTTTTGGAAATTGTCTTTAAGTGCCACAAATTTGTGCAAGAAATACAATATGTAATCGCTGAGGTTGCATTCTACAAATAATTTGAATACCTAGGACAAAGACAAAGCTCACATTCTAACTCCTCCCTGTACTAAAACATAGAGAACATTAGAAACACTTAACACAAAACATTTCTATGTTTCTCAGGCAGTAGAACTGCACAAAACCCACTCAATCAACTCCACCTTCTGCACTCTAGGATAATTTTACAGCAATTCCACAAGATGCAAATCTCCACTTAGTGCCTCTTCTCATGCAGAGATCTATTCACACTTAGAATGTTTCTGATGTTTTAAAAACTAACGATGCTGTATAAATTCTATTCACTTTTATACTAGCTTTAAAGAAGGAGTATGGCTGAGTCCCATATCTGTTGGATGAACAATGCTGATGTTTTGGGGAGGGCTCTGATAATATTTTCCTACTGACCATTTGGTCATAATGAAATTCAGACTTGAGTAACACACACAGAGACATGAGGAAGCTCAGCATCAACACAGCCCGCCTTGACCAACTGTATTTTGTTTCAGGACTAACCTCAAATATCCATGCTAGGAAACAAGTATTGCTGAAGACTCCACACCAAATGAAGTTCTGTGTCCGAACCAACACATTCTAGTGGCAAGATGCTCAGGTGGGGTGTACACTTACCTTCTGCATCAGCACATCATGTGGCTTTGTGACGACAAAGAGTGGTCTGTGCCTGAAAGTTAACAATGTTGTAACCCAAGCGCAATGATTATATTGGGGCAAAATATGGCCATCTTTTCAGGCAGGAGACAGGATGTTTAACTAAATCTCAGTTAAAGCGTAACGCTACAAACATTACTAGCACATCAGAGGTCAGCTCCCATCAGACCACCACCATGTGCTCAGGAAGATGGCAGCATGCTTTTATTTTTGGATAAGCATAAATATCAATTTAAAGCAAATGGGATAGGTAATAAATTCTAGCTATGGAAATAAGCTGTTATACCTACAACAGGAGGAGAAAAACTTTGACAAAACCTGTTTTTAAACAATAAAATAGGAATTATAGAATTAAAAAAGAGAAACATTTTATAAATGTGTTCTTGCACGCTACATTTTTTTAATGTCTGCAGTGAAAACTGCCTAAAATGCTTTGCAAGGGCCAGAATTATAATATCTTCTGGTATTCAAAGAACGGCACACAGAAACTTCAAGATATAAAGGATCTCAAGTCACCACGAATTTTCTTGTTTTGTGCAATTAAAGGAACTGAAACCAAGAAACAATAATGCACTTTTCCCCTTCGACTAAATTACATGGTATAAAAAGACTGTATTTGCAAAATGGATGTATGAAACTTCACCACTCGTAATTATGTCTCAGAATAAACATATCTGCCATCTTCCCATCTAAGTAAATGTTCTACTCAAGTAAAATAGTCCTGCTGGTGAGCTGTGTTATGCAAATGACACAAAACTACAAGTGTGAATAGAACCAAAGGAGGAGTTTCCAATGAGAAGTGCATAATGAAGTAGCAGCTTTGTCTACGTGGCAGTCACACCGAGCTCGCACACTGCTGGGTTCCTTCCGTTCAAACTAAACGCACAAGCGATACCACCAACATGCATGAAAGGAGAATTTTGGGGGCAACCTGCATGGGGGAAGTCTTTGCAGAAAACAGTTACCAAAATTTCCTCCCAAGCTTAGGATATGCCCAGTCTCCTCCAGTTGTGTACGAACAGGTTGTTACTTGAATGAAAACTGCTCTGCACCCATCTAATTTCACACCCGCATTTTTTTATTGGACCAGATAAGTAACTTAGGAGTTACAGATCACTTCGCTAGGATTCCATCTTAAACACTTCTTCAGGTCAAGTCAATGCTCTACACCAGCACCTGAAACCAACTGGGAGGAAGCCTTTCTCACTGCCAGCCCCTCTTGTTTGCCCCCTACTCTTTTTCCACTGCCATTTATTTTCCTTCTTTCACATTATTTTTCAGGATTGATTCAACCATGATTCTACAGTACAGATTCAGTCTCTCACTATTTGTTACGTGACCATTACTTTACTATACTGTTTGTGTTTTCATAACTGCATCGAGGCTGTACGCCTACAGAAGAGCTAAACCAGCATCACCTAGGCCCAAGCACACCCACTGCTGTGTCTCTTACAAAGCATTTCCTTTCAGTATCATATGGTAACCATATGTTTATCTGCAACTTAATTACAGCAGACTGGGAATAAATGAAATACATACTGGAGGTTTATTTTTAAAATGTGAGAAAAAGTAGAATTAAATGAAAAGGAGACCTTGGAAAGAACAGGAAGGGGTACATAATAAACACTGAGCGAACACAGGAGTTGCAGATGTTTTTTCTGTACTTTTTTTCTTGCTGGGGAAGAGATGCGTCTTCTCTCCATTACTTCTCTTTATAATTGTCAAGGCAAAAGATTTCCACTGGTTTATGAAAAATTATACTCCTGACCAATGATGCGTGCCCATTTACAGACCAGTGTTTCTAAAAGCACCAGCACCAAGGTACTTCATTCCGTGCTTGTTTCTACCGTAAACAGGCATATCAGAAATTAGAGTCGGCCTCTCCAGAACGGCTGAAGAGACTTGCAGGCTCACTCTGCCTTCAGAGACCCTGCATTTCCCAATGGAACATCCTGCGCCACCCCAAGGCTCCAAAATGATCTTCATCTACTAGTGCTGCTCTCTGGCAGAGACACTAGCAAACCTGAAGATAATGGTGGGCCCTGGGGAAGAGGCTAGAAAAGGTTCCAGAAACCAAGAATGCTTCTGCTGCCACCAGCGCAACTTCAGAGCAATCCATCAGATGCGTCATCTGGAATGGCCTGGATGTTGCATGACTCACAAAAGCCTGTCCTTCTGGAAACAAGTCTACCAGACTTACTGATCAGTGTAAGAATATACAGAGAACAAGCCTGACATCTGCTACTTGGGGACAGCATGTTCCCCATTGTTTACTCCTGTAGCAGATACTATCAACTATCCACTTAATTGGAAGAATCATATCCTCTGGCTTTCTCTTTGCCTTTTTAAGTTGAAATAAACCCATATTTCTAGATTAAAATTTTAGGGCTTATTTGATATTTTATTTAACTTTTAAAATACACTGTCTTAGGACTAAGATGGCTGTAGAGCCATCCTCTGCATAGGTGTCTGCACAGTTTTAAGTCCAGGACTTAGCAATGGATTCATTTTTTTGTGGGAGAGCATTAGCGCTGCACCTTGGGCACTTGTTTCGCTGGAAATCCACAGTAAACCAGTAGAGCTCAGTAGTTCTGTTCTCACCTTACAGGTTCGCTGACATACTAGTTCTCATTACAGTGTATTTTGAAACCCCTACCTTTGCAGTTAAGTATAATTAAACATTTCTTGCTGATAAACTTAAGATAAAGCACTGTGTGGAAATCGGCAGATATGCCTAATTTAGCAAAAGAGATGCTAAACAGTCAAGGGCCGTACAGAGACAAAAGAAGTATGAAAGAAGATGCCATTCTACAGAACAACGTGAACAATAAACAATTCGGGAAGAAATAATCGCAAGCCAATTTTTCAACAATCTGAAAGAAGTAGACGGGAGAAAAGGCATTTTCGGGAGAGCAATTAAGCTAAGTTTGTGTTTTCTTCCGTTACAACAGAAACAATTTACTTTATGGATCTTTAAATATTTTCCTGTATAGAAGATGCTGCAAGATCCTCCCTAAGCCTTTTTGATGGCTTAGTAAAAGGGTCCGCAACTGCATAAAGCAACTTGGATTTGAAATACCACAGAAAAGTTGATTATCAAGCACAACCCGACTTGCTTTTGTACAGTTTACATAATCAAGCTTGTCCAGACAGCACATTTAAAGCATAATATAAATAAAAGCATCTGAATTTAATTAATGATGTGGCTCTGAAGCTGTGCTATTTTTTTCCAAGAATCCTGATTAATTAAAAGAAAAAAACTACGACACAACAAAAACCATCTAGTTCATCTAAATAAGCTCATTTACCTTTTTAAAAGCATGACTAAAAAAAGTTCTCACACAAGGTTTTCAGCTTCTGTTGATCATTTACTGTTGTGGTTATTTCATCTTGACTATGGCTCAGGCAGAAGGTAAAAGGACACAGTTAAGGACAAGAGTCAGTCATCAACTGTTAATCAAGAAAATTCCGTTAATTTCTACAATTAAAAGTGGTGCATAAGCACGGTAACTAGAGTTCTTTGAGCTACGTTATCCCTATAAAGATCATGTACCTGCTGCCTCAGACGAGAGAATTTTTCCCTTGACTCCATTAGCCACTGAGTCAGTTCACATAACCAGACAGTAATTATCATAAATACGATATACTCAAAATATATATTACCAATTGTCTGTCATCAACACTTTCATCCCTCCCTCAAGTTTTTTTGGACTACAGACTCTGCAGAGACAAGCTCAAAGCAAGAGGGATGGTACACAGTAGAGGACAGAATAAAATAATTGAATAAACCTCAGTTATTCTTTCTTACTTAGGAACACAGACTGCCAGTACATAGACCAGGTATAGGAAAGGTATTTGGAGACTTGTTCAAATGAAGCTTAGAGAACTGCCCTTCTGAAAGAGTCTGAAGTTATAAGTGGGCAAAACATTTATCTTACCTGTTAAAAACACAAAAGTCCACAGACCTACCTGGAACATCTAAAATAGTTTTCATTTCTCACCAAGAGATATAAACTGTTTAAGAGGTCAATCTCGTGTCACTTAGAGCAAACTGTCCCACAGCAGAGACCCATTCACCCAGATCTGATAGCAGTGGGTGAATATCCAGAGCATAATTCCCTACCTGCACGTAGTACAACAACATTCATTTATCTAGCAACCATAAGGACCAGATTTTTCCTTGAATATATGCAGATCTGGATGTAAAATGCATTCTCATATAAATCAGTGCTCATTTTTGCAAACAGCATTGTGTTATATTATGATTATCATTATTACTCCTGAGCATCAAAAAAAGGTCTAACATCTGCATTAGATAAAAAGCGAAGCTTTCTATAAAACTTCATGCTGTAGGCACATTTAAATATTTGTCACAAAACATCCTCTTTGAATGGTTCTACAAAGCATTACATTTAGGACACTGTCAAGAAAAATTTCCCACCTAGTAGCTTTCATTTGCCTGGTTATTATAACACTTATTAGTTGCCTCAATTACTCTGCTTACATGAAAACAAACATTAACATGAAATGTTCACATGCCACATCAATGGGAGAAGGAGCCAGGCCAGTTTAAAAGACTTTGAAAGATTTTAATGCACCAAATTCCTTTCATCTAATACCCAAACATAGTTCTTCAAATCTGGCTGTCAAAAGCATGACATCTCAGTTTATCAAACATATTCTTAGTATAAACAAGAGTGACATAGGAAATGTTCTTGAGAAGACCCAAGCTTCTACAAGAAGAGACTTACAACAGACAAAAACATTTAATAATTTAGAATTATTGCATGTGTAAGGGTGTAAAGTTGTCAGTCCACTGGTAAATGATAGGCCTGTAAAAATGGTCAGCCTTTTGATCTTCTAAATTACTTCAATGAGAAAGCAGCAAAAACCCAAATACCAAAACAGAAGGAAAAGTGAGGAGCTATCATTACACAGAAAACCTGTAACACTATGCACTCTGCAACTTTGTACATACTTCACACCAAGTCTCTCAGAACAAGCATGATTTTTGACTCAAATATTTGTATACTGCCAAGTACAAAAAAATTTAGGGTAGTGATGAGAATTCTTTAGTGCATCCTCCAGGAGAAATCACATGCAGCTGCCAGGCAAAAACATATTCTAATGGTCCCCCTGATTTGGTTTTTAGATGTCAAAGTTGCAGTCGCCAGGAACGCACTGTCATGTGTGTATGTAAATATTTGGTTTATTGCTAGGTACTGCTACAATACAAAGAAGTAATAGCAGCACTAACACTAGCTGCCAGTGTCATTTATTCACTTTCAGTGCAACCCTGAGGCATTTTTTTATTTGAAAATTTTATTTGAATTTAAATTTGAATTTAAATGGCTGGCACTGTAGAAACATTTCAAAAACCTGTTGATAACAATAAATTTTGTTCTTGTAGAAGCCCAGTTGAAAGAAAATTGGCTACCATTGCTAACTTTCTCTTTGTTCCTCTTCAGTTTTTCAAACAGACAGTTTAAGTCTCTTGTGTTTTTAAAGCTCTAAGGAAGTAAAGTAACACAAACATCCATGCATATAAACCGAGTGTCAGTTTAAAGCCTTCCTGTTCACAGTTGTATACTAACAGGATCAGTCCTAACTCAACAGCCTAAAGCTGCAGAGTAACGCACATCTGCAGTGTGGATTCCAGCTCTCTAGTCCCTGCGTCTGCTAATTCCCCCCACAGCTACTGACTGTTTTCTACACAAACCAATGACAAAACCACATCCGTTTGGCCTGAGCCACTGGCGACTCCAGACAGAATGATCACGGATCGAGACCGCACCAAAAATCCAGTGTTTGATTTCATCATATGTACATGGTGAAAAAGAAGGAAAGAAGCAACAATAACAAAGAGAAAAAAAATGAGAAAGGATAAAAATGAAAAAGGGGCAAGTACAAGTGAGCAGAGAGTAAGATCAGTAAGTTTGATAGTAATGGACAGATGAGTAAAAATAGTTCAAGAAAAAGGAAATTAAAGCAATAAACGATATTGCATTCCCAGAATTTAAACATGCAGTTATCCTCAGGGTACATTTCACAGCCTGAGTAGTCTCACAGCAGGGACTGTAAGGTATTCGCAGATAAGCTGATTGGTAGGTAGGAAAATTCCGAGAAGAAAGGCAAACACTCTAATGGCATTTAATAAATAGTTCTGGATTACTTCAGCATTTATTTTTTCCCCTGCAGGAAGACCTCTGGGTGACTCTCCCGAAACACACTGCGCACTAACATTTGAGGCCTCCAGCATATTCTTCATCTCTGTTTTTTTCTACTTTTTCTCCTCTCTGTTTTGGAATCAGCTCTTGTCTTAGCGTTTACTTGCAGCTGCCCCTGCCAGTACAAAAGTAGCACTGTCTAGACTAGGTTCTATTTATGCCTCTCAAAAATAATTCAAGTGATAGCTCTACGGCTCTTATAAGTCCAAAATCACATTTCTCATTTTGAACACATCCTGTGCCCTGTGAATTCAGAATTACTGTCTCTAGCGATTCAATCCTTATTAACTCACAGGATCTTTCCTGCTAATTTCTATGAGATAAAGATGTAACATTCAGTTACCAAAGCACTCGCTGTGAACGTATCTTATAAAATCTACCATCTGGAACAAAACTAACAAATGCTTCTGACAAAATCAGTTTATTCCACCTTGTACAACATACATTGTGTAATGCAAGTAAAGGCCATGAAATATAGAAAAAGTAGCAAGTAAAGAATTAGATACCAATGCTTGCTCCAAAATATAGTATAAAAATCACACACAAATAGTTGTCCTGTCTTCCCAACCGCTTTAATAACCAGTGCAGTAGATGGGGGGAAAAAAAAAGCCTTTTCCAAAGAGTCAGTCACACAGCTGAAATACTGTGTATTCTCATTTATTTTCACCACTGCTGTTAGTCATGCTAACTTGCTTTAAAGCTAGTGGTAAAATTCCAGTACTGGATGCAATTACATCTTCATTTTGTTATGCAGAGAGACTTTGGTGACAAGAATTGCCATTACTTCCTATTTATCTTGATTATTTAAGTCCATGCGTGCCTGCAGAACAAAACAACCTCTCCCCTGATAGTAATACGTGGTAGAGCTGTACTGCTGGGAATGAGCTTATGGTGCATTATCATCGGGAACATGCTGGGGCATTACTGTAGATGGATGCATGACATTGGTCTTAAAAGCACCAGTTCTTTGATGCAAATGAATACTTACCCCATGTATGAATTGTTTCTCATCCCGTAAGGACAAAGTATATTTTACAGTGCAAAAGATAGACAGACAGAAAAAACATTTTACTGATTTGATTCAATTTCATGCGAAAACCAGGTTTGCTTGGCTGGGAGTTGCTGCTCTAACCACTGGGCAGAGGTAGCTCTGCTCAGTCTTCACAGAATTATGAACAAAAAAATACAGAAACCATGTCGAGATTTTCAGATGGTTTAGAATTATTTTTAAAATATGAAACTCTAATCTTAGGTTAACAATGCTTTGTAGGACATGGTGGCTGAAGAAATTTACTCTTTGTAGTGTTAAAAAAAAAAAACCACAACCCCACCGCTAAAAAAATTAAAGAGCCTGCACCCTCCAAAACTCCTGAACTTTCTGAAGGTATAGTTACAAAAAACCTACAACTTTTTATGACACTATTTGAAGAGCTGCTGAACTGATAACTCTTGTGCTAAAATACGGTTTGCTTTAATAAAAGCTTTTGAATACCTGTTAATTAAAAAAATAACTTATACTCCACTGTAAGTTGCTGCTTTGTTTTATGGTTAGCTTTAGTGAACCCAACCTTTAAAAAACTCCTTTGTAAAAGGAAAGGGGGGTAATTAAAGCATTTCAGACACATAAGCAGTTAAACCAACATGAGTTACCTTGCAACAAAAGTGCTTGTAAATAGATTATTAATAAAGCAGTACAGCAGTAGCAAAATGTTTCAAGTAGAAATCGAGAAACAAATAGAGGAAATAAATTAATCATATTCAGAGCTGCTGCAAACATTTTTGCATACACTCCAATCTGAAATGATACATTGAAACAATAAATACATTACTATAAACAAACACTACACATAATGTCCCCAAATACGGTCCTTATCATCTCAGTCTTATCACTCCACTTTCTACATCCTACTATTTTCTTACTGACACAAAAAAACTACAGCATTACTTTACACACCTGTCACTGTAACTCCTGCAGAAGTATGGCATCTTTTCACTAAAAAAATCCCCAAACAAACCACATACAATTGCTCAGAAATGTTCTCTTAAAATTATTGTATGTATTTTGACACTCCACTCTTTCAGCTGAAATCAGAAGGGCTCTTCACAGATAGAATATCCATTAACTGGTTCCTTCCACACTCTTTAGTTTTACTCTACAGTAATTTCATTAACATAAACAGAATTACTTATAATATAAACCTGTAGATGATGAAGTAAGATCTCACTTCATCCCAGTAAATAATGTACCTTCCTTCCACTTGTAGTAGATCATAATGAGGGAATCAGTATTCTTTGAGACAAATGATTTGCAAAAACTCTCTTGCTCTCATATTCCTGACATATGGACAACTGTGCCATATTAAAATGACAACTAGTAAAACAAGGCAGGGTAACATCAGTTTGAACTGGCCTATGTGTCGAATATGATTCCAGGGTTTTCAAAAGTCTTTAGACTTTGGAAGCTGAAGAACACAGTTAAATTCCACACACACACACAAGTAAAATTATATCAATGAAAAGCACTCTACTTGAAGCAAAACTTCAAGTACATGAACCTCAAAGATTCTCATAAGATTTATCCATTTCTGAAAAAGCAAAAAATACTCATCCGTCACAGTAACATAGATGGCAACTAACTGATTGGACAGGTTGTGGCTAATGTGTACAAGAAAACTCTGTAAAGCTCCTGAGCGAGCCATGTTTCAGTACGTAAGACCAGCCCTGCGTCAACGAGGCCCTTTAAATGCTACCCAAATGCAAACCATTACAGGTCACCCAATCCTCCCAGGCCTGGGATTAGCTGGACTAGAGGCATAGCTCCGTATGAAGTACAGATCATTCCAAGAAAGAAGTGAAGATAAATATAATAAAACTGCTGAGTCATTAAAAGCAATTTAAGAGCATATAAGATAATTCAAACGAATTTGCCTCCAGCTCACTGGGAGCTGGCACCTTGTTTCTTGTTTAGGGTTAGAAGTGGCAGCTTGTTTCAGTCAGTTTCTGGCAGAACAGAGAGCTATCTCTTGGGTTCTTTCTATATGGAGATTTATTATTTTGAAGTACGGTTTCATACAAGTGTCTAGGGACAGCTTAAGCTGTTCCCATCCTCCTGCCTTCCTCCAGTTTCTCTCCGCCAGCCACCTACTGCCCCCCCATCTCTGCTAGCAGAACTGCTTGAGTGGCTATGGGAAAGCAAAATGTATGAAGAACCTGCATTAGTTCTCTCAGCTTGACTAAGAGCATTGCCACAAAACCAGTTGCAGGATAACAATCTGGAGACAGCACACCCCAGCACTCAGACAGGAATGCCTAACGCCGCCACTGAAGGTTTCATCTCCTCACGTGGCTATTTCACTCAAACAGCTGCTGTGCAGTGAGCGAGCACCACGAAAGAGTAGCTTAAGCGCTTCTCAAAACACTTGAGCGCTGGAACTGGCTAAGGGCAAATACTGTTAGATCAAACATACAGAACTGCTCTCTAAGGAAAATACCTTTAAGAAGACAGGAGCTCTAGGTAAGAACAGTGACTGGTATCTCTACGAAAGTCAGGCTTGTCTGAGCCACCATCCAGACACGGTGAGTTTCTGGATACACCATGAACAGAAAACTTCTGATTTGAATTTCCGTTCCAAAGTGGCTGATTTTTATCCAGACTGCCATTTTCCAAAAGAAAATGTTGGTTTTTAAACAAGAAACCTCATGCAGTGCAAGCACTCAGTCACAGGATAGTGCAAGATCTAAACTAGGTCTGGAGACTCAGTAGATAGAACATGTTGACACAAGAGTAATTACCCATTAAGAGGGAACACCCTCATGCTGTCTCACCAGTCCCCTCCTCAGTGTCAAACTTCTTCTCACCGCTTTGTATCATGAAAAGAAAACTCAGTGTTCCAGAAATAACTACTTGTTCTTCAGTCATTTGATGAGTCTTCCAATTAACAAAGGAAAGGGAATGCAAGGATTTACTGCAAAGAACAGATAGAAATTACAACATAAAGGTAAACCGATAAAAGTCTTTCTGAGCTCTGGAAAAAAACCCAAACAAAAAATGCTGATGTTCTCCTTCAACAAGACATGTTTATACACAACACAGAGTCAACCAGAGTAACACATCCTGTTGAAACTGATTTTTTTTGTTGTTGTTGTTGTTAATAGCATTTCCCTCACCAAGATGACACTGGGGGAATTGTGCTGGAGTTTCAGGAAATATGAAACTCCCATTTCGCACAAATTTGGCCACAAATGCTAGACAGATCGTAAAGCAAACATAAACAATCACTTCACGAGGTGTTCTCAAATTGTACTCATTCCTGAATTTTGTATGCTGTGGAATTCTAAACCTCTAGAAATGTGATAATCATAAAAATACCAATAAGGTATTAAAATGAAATTTAAATATTAGATATATGTACATGCACATCCCTGCCATTCTTCCCCTTCATAATTCTCACTGGTAGCGCACAGCAGAATTGCTGTACAAGTAATTTTTGCCATTGTCCACTAATTTACCCAAACAAAGCATTTGGTGCCACTGTTTGTAATGAGGGACACATGAATGAACAGGCAAAGACAACTAATTTTGAGATTTAAAAAGAGACTGCAAGCAAACTTTGTTATTTTCCTCAAGTGTCGTCCTGTACGAGCTGCCAACAAATCCTGCTTTTTGACTAAAAAGCTTCAAAATATTTGTTTCCTTGGTTTACATCTGCTTCCTGAGACAGTCTCTCAGAGGAGAGGCATCCTGATACTCATTTCTACTTAATACTAAAACCAATGTGAAAACATTGTAGAAACACACAAAAGCGATGTAAGCAGCAAGCCACAGGAACCCAACGTCTACCAGATGAAATCTCAAGCCAACGTTTTTACCTGTAAGATCAAGTATTAATTTTCTTATTTCACTCCTGATACAATTTAAGATGCCAACAGTACACAAAAGAAGGTAATGAAAAACTGCGTCCCCTTTTTAAAGAAGTATCCAGAGTTCTCTGGACACTTTTTGGTCATGTTGCCTACAAATGGAAAGTGCAACCAAGCATGACTAAGTAAATGGAAAGCAAATCATTGCTTTGAAAAGGGGAACCAGAGGGGAAGACTATTAGAATAATTATACACTCTTGTTTTTCATTATTTCTAACCAATCTATTTTCAGTATTTACGCAGAGATGCAGGCATACTAAATTTCTGGATTTAAAATACAGACTTTTTCCTCTATGTTCATTTTAGTCCAATCTTTATTTACGGTTTAAGAGAAACACTGTGCCATTGGTCCGAGTATGCTGTACATGCCTGTTGAAGGAAGTGGAACTGTAGATAAGAAACAATGGCAGGGCATGAATTAAATCCTGTAGGAAGCTTATGTCTGTCTGCTAGAACCTCAGCCACTGCTTTGGCTGCTATGACCTTCAAAATCCTCTTTCAAACTATTCTGAATTCTTCATAGTTTATATGAGAAAATGACCTTCATGAAAGAAATAAACAGGGAAAACCTCTTAGGAGGTATTTTCTGAGCAACAAGAACTGAAAAGCAAACTTGAAATTTATCAGAATGATACTAGTAATGTGATGGGGTTTCCCCAGAACAGAAGAGGTTACCGTGTCTGAAAATATTAGAGCCATGTCTTTGATATTCCCATAATGAAATGGGCACTTGCCAAAATCAAGATCCAAGACTACAAACCTACAGGAATGCAAAAATTTCTGTATAAATATTCTTCTGTTTATGCAAAGTTTGAGTACAGCAGAAATTAGAGATAGTGTTATGAGAACTATGGTAAGGACAAAAAAAAAATTAAATTACTCCTTTGTTTGTATTTATACTGCAAAATACGATTAACTTAGAAAAAAGTTAGAAACCTCAAAATTATACTGATGAGTAACAATACTCAATACTGGCACATGAGAAAAACCAAACCCCAAACCAAGCTCATTGGGCTGTTTCAGACACACAAAAGACTTGTTCAGTTGCTAAGATGAATATTTTGGAAAAATAGAAGTCAGCAAATAGTTGAAATATAATTGCCCATCATACAGGGAAGTGTCAACATTTGAACCTGAAAAAAAGAAGTGATACTATTTGAAAGGAAATACAGCAGGACAGTGAAAATTTAACATGTTTACTTGTGACAGCCTGGGTTTTAAAGTCCTATTTATTCAAGCTAAGTGGACACCTTGCTTTGAAACACCACAAAGAAGTGGCTCTAGACAATGAAGTAAAAATTCTGTTAAATTTCTTCACTGATGCACATCGTTAGAGGCAGTATGTGAAACACACCAGCCTCAAATGTCAGGTAGCTGCTGAAGGAAGGGTTTACAAACTACTTCCATCTGTCTGTACATCAACATTTTACATATAAAGAGAGAAAAACTTATCTCAAACTAAAAATGGTGCTGTGGGGTTGAACTGAAACAACCAGGAGGTGTTGTGTCAATAATTACTGTCCTGAGAACATTAATACCAATGCATACTAATATGTTATATAATCCCTTAACTTCCATGAAGATCTGGACTTGGGATGCAGCTACAGTTGAAAAGCACGCTCTTTTAACTTAAATAGAAGCCAGTTACATACCTCACATTGAAAATTTAGGTTTATTCCCACCTAAAGAGGTACTCGATGCTTTTTGCAATATATTAATATTTTTAAATATATGAGGAAAACCTGGTTTTAGTATCTCTTAAGGTTTTCCATGAACATTTTTTCCTTTTCCTAGGTTTTTTTCCTTAAGGATATTGGTGACCGCAGATTACAAAAAGGAATGCAGTAACTGCTATAGGTTTTAGAAATGCAGTGTACTGCCAATCCCAGATTCCCCAACGCATTTTGTGCTGACTTTAACAGCTACAAAATTATTTTTTTCCCATTGCTATTTTTTTCCAACTATAAACTTGTGTGTTATATTTAAAAATCAACCACACATTAATAACGTCAAAGTTTAGGATTACGTCTTTGATCAAAACCAGCCAGCCACTGCAAAGATTCCAACTTAGAGTAAAGCAATATAAAACATTCATTACATTCTTTTATTTCATTGAAAAGTAAAAAAAAAATGGTGCTGTAATTTTCAGTACTGTCTCTTTTCTTTCAAATTCCTGAACAAAGCAGAAATAGCTTTAAATTCCCCAAGTCAGATGTGGTTTTTGACTCACAGAAATAATATTTTCATCAATGTTTTAGGAATAAATGAAATAATGGATCCAGCTTCACCATAGTACTTCTCTAAACAACATAGTAAACCAGGAGGCAGAAGGAAATGTGTATTAACAATAACATGACAGAAAGCAATTAAAAGGAAGGATGACTGTGGAACATTTCAAGCTACACAACGTACTCTTCTGTTGGTACCAGGTGAGACAGGGTAGCAGGGGAACATGTACCAAGCTGTTTCTTTGGTCCCCTCAGATAAGGAAATTGATAAACTGTATGCTACTGCTCCCCTGGGGTACCACTCGGCAGACACCGTGAAGGACTTCAGGACGCTAGAGATAACAAAAGCAGAGGGCTGCATCTGGAGGAGGCCCACCCTGACCTGTTACATCACTAATCAGATCGCAACATGAAAAGGCAGAATAGTGCAGAATTAAAAAGTCTGTAAAACCAGGTCAAGAGAGAAGCTATAAACCTGGCAGGGTATATATTTTGAAGTGGCTGAGAAAAGAACTTGTGAGGAAAAAGGAGAGAAAAGGAATAAAGGAATATAAGATAAAGCAAATAATGTGATCAGAGCTGTTCAGGGGCACCGCAGGACACAGCCCTGCACCTGATTATAAAGCCTGGAGAAGAAGAGTAAATCTGTTTATGTTTTGATCGTACTTGTGTCTGACTGCCTTCTCTGGTCAGAAGGTCTTGGGGTGCTTTCTGCGACATTGATAAGGAACTACCCAAACGGGTGGACTGGGTATCCTGAAATCCCATCACTGTATAAAGGTGGAGGACCTAGAGATGGAACATGGCCTGAGTACCATTCTAGACTGAAGTGCCTAACGGTGACAAAGTAATGTTTTCGTATTTGTTTTCTAATCTTTTCCTAATAATCACTAATACCATATATGCTGCTTTGGCTGGCACTGCACATTGAGCTGGTATTTTCACTTGCAAGCCCTGTTTAAAAGACCAGGGTGGGAGACAATACCAAGGCAGTCATGTCACCTTTGGAGGTGCTTCACCCAAGGTTTAGCCAGTGACTATAAGGAGAGGATATTTCCTAAGATTCAAGGGGCAGGTGCCACTTGCCTTGCCAGGGTATCTTAGAGGGCATGCCCTACAAGATACAACCTCACTGTGTATGCTGCAGGTACCTGTGATGACTGGCACTTTCATAAGGATTTGAAGAAAAAAGCTCAAGACCTTAAGATATGACTAACAGGTAACTAAAGGATGCCTTCAGTAAACATACTGCAATCTGGAAGACAGGAAAAAACTATTTCTTTAAAAAGAAACAAACACAGCAAAGTGTCCTACCAAAATAAGGAGATTTAAGAGGAACTGAAACGGTGACAGACATGCTACTTGTGGCATGACATACTGAACAAGGAAGGACAGGTCATGCTCTGTGTAGGTACTGTAAGAAAAACTTTCACTTTTATCTGGTACCAGATTTGCAAAGTCATGCAGAAGATGTGGACTTTCCAACACTTGTTTACGATATTTCTGACAATTTATAACTGCAGAAAGCAGAACATTTCACAGCTTGATGTCTTGCAAGAAACATTAAAATAAAAAAAAGACATGGAGAATCATGTTACAAATAACAGTATTTTTTAATGTTTTGGAGGAAGATATGCTGAAAAAAAAATTTTTTTTGAGGGAGGGGATTAGAAATACTGTCAAGAAAATTAAAAATCTAGAAACTTACTCCATAGGCCCTACTTCCACAAAAACTCGTGTGCTCAGAATCCCTCAACGCCACAGACCTACAATTTTGGGCTTTTTTGTACAAATTAAAGAAACAGTGTGTCACAACTGGCTTCAAAAATAAGATGACTCTGATGCTGTCCACTTAACACAATTTCCATCTTTTTAGTCAATGCTTTCTCTGTTTTACTCCAAATCATAGCAAGAAGAGACCTCCAAAACCTGCACTGTGTGGCTCCATATATGTTGTCTGAACCATCATAACTTGGCAACTCCTCTCCAGCGAGGAGTCAGCTCTACAAATAATCCTGACTAAGTTCTACTTAGAGCCAAACTACTACTACTTACAGCCAAGTATTGCAGAGCCAAAAGAACTCAGAGAGCCAAGAAAGCTGGCATGAAGACCCACTGCCTTCTCTCTAATCTTGTTTAGAATACATGGAATAAGAGAACAAAAGAATTATATACATCCATTTGAAGCAGCAATGATTTCATTTTTTTTTAAAAGCCTCTTTGAATGCCATCCTCAATCACATTTTGTAACCAAGCAAGCAATATACCCTTCTGAACCACTTCCAAACTCCTTAGGGTTTGCTAACTATTAATAGAAACGAGACTGGTTCTGCCTGGAGAAAATGGCTTAGGGAAATTCGATGAGTACCTTTGCAATATCAAAGAGAATACAAAGCACAGCTCTATGGAGGTGCATCCTCAGAAAGATGAGAGAGAAAGAAAAAAAATTTTCTTGGTGACAGCCAGGCATTCTAACTGGCAGGCAAGAGAAGTTGTGTAAACCCTGTCCTTTATGCCTTTCAAAATCAACTGAACAAAAACCCGTCCTGAATTCAATCCTCGCTCCGCTTTGAGCAGCAGGCTGGACCAGATGACTTCCTGAGTACACTCATACAGTAATCTCGGAAGGTAATTTAAGCAACACTGAGTTATCAGCAGCTGACTAGAATAAACGCATTCTTTCCTCTCCTCTGATTAGCTGTGTCATACCCAGCATCACATGGGTTCAGTGAAGGCTAGTTCTGTTCTATTCCTGTGCTTTGTTTGGCCATTATGCAGATAAAAGATTACATTTTTTTAAAGGTAAGACACAGAA
This sequence comes from Bucorvus abyssinicus, assembly GCA_009769605.1. Classification (NCBI taxonomy): domain Eukaryota; kingdom Metazoa; phylum Chordata; class Aves; order Bucerotiformes; family Bucorvidae; genus Bucorvus; species Bucorvus abyssinicus. Next base: position 7,990,901 of record CM020037.1, read on the forward strand.
CTGAGGTTTCATGGTCTTGATAAGCTGTGAGTATAAACAGTTATTTCAACTCTTCTTTCTATAGTCATATGTCACCTCCCAGATTTCCACTCTTAAAGTGACCAATCCCAGACATTTGACTTCTTAACTTTGTTCAAGAACTTTTCTTTTTTTTTTTTAAGAGGTTCTCCCTGTATTCGTTCAGCCTGTTGGCTTTCTCTGATGACTAAGGTATTACACTTCAGGCATTTTCAAGACTATTAAGAAACAGATGTTGTTCCTTTCCTGTTTCAGCATGCTCTGTGTATTTCATTTTAACCATCCTCGGAGATTTAGAACAGAGCCACAGTCGTGAACATCAGGTTTTCCTCCCAACCATTCATTCCTCCAGGAAGAAGCAAAATTGATAAAGAGAGAAATAACAATAGTGCTATTGTAGACTGATGGATACTTCTCCCTGCTGTGAAAAGAGGCTACTATTGCCCTCAAAAAATTCAGAAAAATTAGACTTTGATGTCATGGAGAAGCAGCATGGATAACTATGCTTAGAGGATGAAGAAAACCCAGTGGTGAAGGAGATTCCTTTTGCCACTCACACTTCGGAAGTAATTTTGTAAGATCACAGAGCATTATTCTCTTGTTCATAAATATTCTTGTATTTCCACATGGTATAACAGCAGATATCACAAGCAGACAAGTGTTATGTGTTATTGTTGCCTGAGAAAACAACTGCAAACCCAGAGATCCAGAGGAGAGCAATACGTTATCAATGTTATATGTAGTTCCAGAACTACGTGTCTGTGAGAATCTGTTGAATACATACATCATCTAAAGTATGCACTTCAGTTCATTCTGTGCTAAGCACACCGACACTTACAGAATCCAAAGCTATAGTTACACTACCCATGGAAGTGAACAAGCTCCGGAGGGACAGCGTTAGGAAGTGTTCTACTGTCCATGTTGCCATCACTAGGCTGTCTCATAACCTGGCGATGAGGTATTTTCCTATGATGTGGCTGGCTTAAAAAGCACACTTGCTCTCTACACTCCTCTAGAGTAGTTTTTAAAAGATTCTGATTCTTTATTTAATTTCTACTTCATGTGGCAACAGATCAGAAAACTCAAGCAGAAATAGCGAACCAATTACAATTACTAGAAATACCTAAAATTTAAAAAAAAACTTTACAGCCTTACAGGGGCCCAGGAGTGTTGCTGCCTTAACTTGTGGGATCCTTTATGTTCACAGAAGTGAGAGTTAGACCAGTGTTGGAAAAAAGGTCTTTGGAGAAAGAAATAGAAAACAAATTTATTTCAACTGTATCAAATTGCTTCAAAGCCTATTTCCACTATTGGTTGTCATCTGATAGGTACAGTTAGAGATGTTATAACAGGCTGTTGTAACCACTATAAACAAGCTTGGTGCCAACCTAAATTCTAACCCCTTTTTCACTGAAGATGACTTCCTTGAATAATTTCCATTGGATAATTTCAGCAAAGTAAGAGGGAAAGCCTTGTCCCTCTGCAAATAACATGCTCTAAGGAAAAGAGATCAGCCTAGATTTTATGAACAATCCATGCCAGAGGCTCCAGCCTTCCACGTTCGTTTCTTACACCCTATGGCTATTGCAACAGTGCTCTGGTGGCAGCTTGCCATAGGATACAAAAAAATAAAAAGTGATTTTAATTATTAGTCACTGATGTTTACTCTCTGTCTCTTCTCTCCTCAAAGCAAAACATTCCGCATTAAGGCATCTTAACAGCCAAGAACGTTTGTATTGCACCACGCACTCGAGTGACTAACCATGCGTACGGGACAGATGGGCACTACCGGGCTTACAGATGAAGCAGATATTGGCAACTTGCTTCGCTCTCAGAGTGAATTATTCACATAAACACAGTAAATATGAGATCCCCAAGGATACCGCAATGTTTCTCACGCAAACAGAAATTACCTGAACTGCATATGCCTGCAATCATTTGCAAGACCGTCCTAGTCTGAGGTTTTAGCTGAATGTACAGTATTTTTCCTTTAGTTGTTATGACAGGCAGGTTTGCAGGGAAGATTTTAATGTAAATAACAATATTAAAACAATATTAAAACAATATTTAGTTATTAATCTTACATACATTTAAATCTCATTGGAAGGCAGCAGATTATGTCCATTTCCAGGTACTACTTTTACAAATTAAAAAAAAAAAAAACCAAACCCTCCAGATATTAGGTAACCATGGGACAGTCTCTCTAACTCCTACAACTTGCAAACATTATTGTTCATTGTAGGAAAGTGCAATGTCATTTTAATGAAGAAGGAGCTGTGTCTTTGCAGATCGCTCCAATAGTCTTTATTTCTTCCTTAACAAAAGTTGAGAAGAAGATAAGCAAGGGCCTCACAGGCATTCAGTGTCATACTAATGGCAGGTACTACTAAGAGCACAAAGCCACTCTCATGCCAGGTAACTAGAGGGACGAAGGAGAACAACAAACCAGATTATTTGTTTAGTACAACAGGCTTTTGTACAGATATTTTAATGTCAGTCTGTGTAACAGAAATGCCAGACAGCATCAGGTACATATAGGAGAAACTTCATTTTGGCATGCTATCAAAGGAGAACAGTGATTTAAAGGTGGCCATGATGAAGGCTAAACACAGATTCCACCAGAACTACAATGCCCCCAGGACTTTTAGTCATGTATTAGAAGCAGTCAGGTTATCAGAGGAAGGGTTTGCTGCTTGCAGCAATTGCTCTCTCTGTGAGACCCAGGACTACGGCATACACATATAGCAGATGAATAGATCATCTCAGATCCTCAAAATTAGCAAGACTTTGTGCTTCACTGCTCGTGCTAAAGCATTTGGTTTAGAGAAGTCTATGTACTGATTCAATAATGCCTTAAGAGATCATCCAGTCTGCTTGGAGGATGTACGATTTTCACTGTATGATCTAGTAGAGGAGACAAGATGGTGTCCCACTCAGATCTGGAAAGCTGCTGGAAGATGTTGATCTTTCAAAAAAATACAGAAAGAACATAAACTAAAATGTCCAGCTTTAAGGACTTACTGGAATTTAGTGATCAGAGATGGCACGTCCAAAGCAGATGCATTAAACCAGAGCTTCACATGATCAAAGCCTGGCCAGATCCACCTTGCTGGCCTCATGGCAGGCAATCCTGTGTCCCAGCTAGGCAGGCGTTCTGGAGATGTGTGCCTGAACACTATCAGAAGATGATCCCGAGACAGCCATCAGAAGCATAAGAAGCCACATTTACATATATAATGAAGTGAATGCTGTCACTTTGTCTCTAACAAATACATCATCCCTTAAACATGTAAGGTCTTTTACCTGGCATACTTAGCCACGAGAAGATGATCTAATTAGCTATTCTTTTCCCCACTTGTGCTACAAGAACTGTTGTCTAATTTTTCGACTCATCCTTCACAAAGCAGTGGTTTTAGCACAGGAACGGAGCCATGCAATCTCATTTTCGGTGCTAGCTCCATTTGCTAAGTAAACTATTTCCATTCCTCTTAAACAGCTCCAGATAAACTACAAAAGTTTAATATTTCTAAAGCAAAGCACAGGAGAATCTGAATGACTATTTTAAGAGACAATGTGTTTTCCCAGTATCTTTCCACCACATACTGGCTAACAATTATGGTTAACTCAATGGTTATACCATTCCATGACTATCTGTCTGAGCATTCCTCAGAGTACAAAATCAAGCAAACGACAAATTTTTAATGTCAGAAGAAGTCAGACAACTCCATCTACCAGGTAAATCTGTCGTTTGTGAAGCTTAGCAGACTCACTAGCTCACCAAACACTGACACTCTGCAGAAGCTCTATCTGGGGTGGAAGAAAAAGGCTCTGCTGGCACACAAAGGACTGTGGTAAGGTACCATTCTACCCTCCCTTCCCCCCCACCCCGTTCTCCTATTTGGATTACTAACTGCACTGCAGCTTCTGCATAGCTGTGCTTCGGGATCATGTTTCAGGATGTAATTAAGCTTACAAAAAAATGAAGGGAAAATGCTTCAGTCATTTTATTTTCCATGCATAAGCTACAACTTATGGTGAAATCATTGCTGAAAATGGACAAAAGAAAAAATTTACATGCTCAAACTTCAACAAAAAGATTTGCTGCTTATAGATCATAGGCAGTAAGGGCAGGAGTGGGTTAAGAAAATACAAATTGAAGAAGTTCCAATTTTAACAATAATTTTAATGTTAACGTTGTCCTTGCGAAAATGTATTATCTCTCTAAAACAATAATTCTACATTAAAATCATGCCACTTGCAATCTAGATTTCTAAATATAAAAAGAAACAGAACTGAAAAAAACATTTTTTGTGTCCTTTGAAAACACTCCATTTTCCTGTTCCTTATGCAACTGTAAATACTGAAAGAGAATTTCCAGCTGTGCCTTGTCAGCCTACGGACCAAACATATTGTGCTGCTTTTCATTTTCCTTAAGTAAGCTTTTTAGTTCTGCAAGGAACAGCATTAGCCGATTTTCTGCATGCAGAACAGAACGGCGCTTTGTCCCCAGGGAAAGAAGCTATTTCAGACTTAACTAAGGAATCATCTAACATGTTTCAACAATCCCTACTGTTTCTCTGTTTGTTTTAAAGATATCACTGTGATTTTGTTTCATTTGCAACTGGAGACTAAATGACACCAAGCAGAATCTCCTGTTAGGTTAGATTACAAGGTAAATGGTTTTAAATTTTAAATTACTGCTTAAAGCATGGTGTTGAATGGCTTAAACTACATTTTAACTTTGCAAATATGTATGAAATATTATTGGCTATGTTTAGAAAACTGAACATAAATGCTTTTCTAGATAAAGTATGCAATACCAGTTGATATGCTTTTTGTTCGGTATGAATGTTTGCCACGCACTTCAAGATGAAACTAACTGGAAGTACAATTAGTTTTGTTGGTATGGCTAAATGTAACTAATTTCTACGCAATAAATTTAATGAAGAGTATGTGAACTATCTTGGTAAATCACTTTAACCCGTGAATCATGAGAAATAACACTGCCACCTTAGAAACAGGTTTGAATTTAGACTGGAAAGATAAATTTTGATCCTCTGGTATTTCTAAAAGGTCATTACTTTAAAAATTAACTATTTCCATTAACATAATAGAAAAAGTGAACTTGCTGAAGATAAACATTTTGAAAGCTACAAGCTACTGTTATGACATGCTAAAAGTAAAGATAATAAAGATGCTTAGACGTACTATGCATGATCTAAACATTTATGGGTAAAATTAAAAAAGGTATAGCAATGCAGCCATGTCGAGAGTATCTAGTAACACCAAGACAGAATAATGTCATTATATGAGCTATCTATAATTTTATTGTGCTACGTAGTCATTTATTACAAAAGTCGTGTAAGTTGAATAGGTGGAATTTTCCCAAATTAAAAGTTGGCTGGTGCTATTCTAAATATAACTTCCCAATAGATAATCTGAGGACGCCTGTCATGGGCAGGAAAGGCCCAATTCATTTAAGGCCTTTTTCTCACATGACATTCACCATTCGGCCTTAAGATGCGAGACAGCACTTACTAAATAAGCCAAGGAAAGAAACCTAGAAATGCACCTCAGGATTTTGCACACAAGGAACGACATTTGGTTGAAAGTAGCAGTATTAAGCTTTCAGTACTGCAGGGTCAACTTGGTGTGAAAATACAGCACATAACTCACGCATACGAACAGGATTCGTTTATAATGACATTATGCAGGGGGGGGGCATGTTTTCTGTCCATTTTGGTTTTTTTTATTTTGTAATTATAAAGTATTTTATGAAAACAGGTTTCACTGTAAAATAATTTGATTTACTATAGTTTTACTCTATATTGAAGATAACAGCAAAACCTTGAGACATTGTTTGTCCTGTAAATGTAATGTAATTTGCCTTGTATTATTCCTGACTTTCAAAAACACATGTGTAGAGAATGGAAAAGTATTTCAGTCAGGCCATTACATGCCTCTGGTCAGAGGAAGAAATGCTTAAATGTTAAAAAAGCACAAATGTAATGTAGCAGCATTGTAAGTGCATAGCTGTGGCGTTGTTATAAACTATACTATAAAACTGTGACCATAATTAAGATGTCACTAAGACAACAGAATGAATACTCTTGTTCAAGACTTTTCTTTGTATATTCAGTTTTCCCTAAGGGCTCTTTGAGTGTCTCATCCAAACTTTCGGAACAGAAGTTTACTGTGTAATTTTATATCTAGGCATTACCACACAAGTTAGAAACCAAACACATTACATCATTTGTCCTGCAAGCTGAGGTACTAAGAAACAAGCACTTTCTGAAAAAGGTCTTCAATGCAGAGTACAAGCTTCTGCATCTATCTGATATGTTAACTAACAGTAATTCCTATAAATAAAAGGCCGGTATAAAGTCTATACAGCATTTTTGAACAACTAATTTTTAATGGGTAAACTCAAGTCTGGATTCATTTCAGATCCCTGCTATTACATGAGATGTTATGTGGATCTGTTTGAGACACTTTCATCTCAAATTCCCTTTATATGGAAATAAAAACATTAGCTTAGCTTAGCAAAACTCTGCAAATTAATATATATATTTGCTATAATATTTTAAAATTAAAATAGTTGAACACAAACTACAATGTTACAAAATGTTTCACAAAAGTGAAAGCATACTGGTTTAAGCTTATTTACTGCCAACTTCCCATTTAAAAACATAAGAATAAAAAGATGAGATTATGCTGTCTGTGGAAAGCATGAAAACCATGTGCCTTCTAGTAAAGAAAAGTTAGACAACTTGTTCCAAAAACTTGACCTATTATATAAATCAGAAAATACTAAGATGCACAAACTTTTTTTTTTTTTTTAAAAAATTGATTCAGGCAAAAAAACAGCTCAAGTTCTGAAAATAATTCTACCTTGTATTTATACAATATAAGGAACTATAGTAAGATTAACGCCAAAGTGAAAGACTACACATAAAGCCAGACTGATGAACATTAAGGAAAAGCATTTCTTAATCCCCTCAATACCTCCTTAGAGAAAAACCATGGACATACTCTAACCCTTGTCTTGGACACAAAGACTAAGTGCTCTAAGTCTCAAAGTTCTTCACTAATTCTCAACATCACAGTGGCAGTGTTTTCAGACTCTATTGCCTCAGTTAAAATAGGCCACAGGACAAGAGTGTTTCATTTTTGAAAGGATTGTGCCAGCAGAGCTATGACAAATCACTAAACGTTGGCCATGCATAGCCTTGTTTCCACACTGCTACAGCCATTGCTGGAGATGCTTTCCATGAGTGCTCTGAATCTTGACTGCTCTGCTTTGGAATGCCACCTATTGGTGACAGTAAACATAATGGTTCTGTCAAAAGCGTAAGAAGGCTCAAGATATAGAGTCATTTTGAATTTCTCAGAAAGCAAGCGCAGAACACAACCCACTATAGATCAGCCTTTTAGACTACCTATGCTTAATAAAAACTTCTGCTGGAAAAGCAGATGTGGGATGGCACAAATTGCGGTATGTGATCAAACTTCCAAAAGAACTAAAATCGTTCGGTTAAAGAGGATGTCTAGAAAGAGAAGCAAAACACCTCTTTCCAACTCTGGTGAAAAACACCTTGCACAGAAATGACAAACCAACAGCATCTGGGGCAGCATATCAGAAATTAATTGGGCATTTTTCTGTTACTTTGCCACTCCCGTGTTCAGAAGTTACAACCTGGAAGAAACACTAGCAAATAAAAAAGTGAAGAAACACCTTACAACTCTCAAGAACTCCCTTGCGGGAAGCAGTAACAATTCCTAAACTGGTGGCACAACAAAACCAGCTCTTTAAAGGCAATCCCAAACACAAAGCTAGAACCTGTTTGAATTTGGCTATTGCCTGTAAGAGTGGAGAACTACTAAACTAGAATTGCTTACTTAAGCTCTCATCAGGCAATTCCTTTACAAGAGGAAGCTTGGTTATATTGACCTACCATGTATTGGACCACCTGCTCTGAAAAGCACACCATGACTGACATAATCCTAAGAGCTGTCTATGGATCTAATTTTCCTCTTTTTTCCATTCCAGGATATTTGAGACACACAAAACCATGCAGGCTACATCATTAGTCTATTATTCCTGCTTGTCTCTCTGTGCATGATTTTTCTCAAAATGAAACTAGTGCCCTTCTCAAGAGGCGAAGGAGAAGAATGCTCTACGGAATATTGAGAAGGAGCTCCTCAGCAGGACGCAGGTCCCCAAGAGAGCGGAGGTTGAAGCCTTCAGCTCCTGTTGCTGTGGTACCCAGCATACCTCTTATTAACATTGATGACGGTGTTATGGGAGTATTTGACTCTCTAATAGGTTTGGGTGGAGATGAATCCAGTTACAGCGTCTTACCAGGTAAGAATAAAGTCCCAGACTACTTAGAGTGGACCCATTCTTCTCTTGATTTCAAATGAAATGTATGAACTCATGAAAACTTCAGGTTAGCTCTATTTGCAACACCCACTGAAATGAAACTCAGTTACCTTTTTGCTAAGCTACTTTTCTTGCCATTTATAATAGTTTTGTGGTTGGCATATGAAGTTTTTTAATTGTCTATGCTTAAGCCTTAAGAGAATCCTGTGTTGTCAGGTGATAGTAATATTTTCTCCAATTTTTCCACATTCTCATTTCATCTTAATAAAAGTCTTGTTGGGATATTTTCATAACTTCAAATGTGTAGCATGTTTGAAGGCCATTTTGAAGAATTTCTTGCTCAATATATCTTCTAAGTCAATTACCATTTCACTGAGGCCGTAACATCAATAACCAGTCCTATATAAAATGAATTTAAGTTCTTTAATTTTTTTTCAGCATTCAAACTATGTGTGCATGCAATATTTCAAGAGTAATTCTTTATTTTGTAAATAAATTACTAACACACAGTAATAGTTGCAATAGGAAACTTAGATGACAAACAAGACCCTTCTGGTGGAAAACTAAGCTGAGAAAGAAAACCCCCACTTATTCAAAACAACATCACTTTTATGCTCCATCTATATCGAGAACCCAGATTTATAAGAAGTCCAATAGTATGTTTTATATAAAACTTGCCTTTTCGATGATCTAGAGGTTTTCACATTGCTTCACTAATATCTATTCTATGGTTTTTGAAGGAGATGTAGGGAAGAGGATTTGATGTCTTAAGAAAAAAACCAAAGCATAATTTCCTGGATCTTTACTGAAACCTGCCTTGGTGATCCTAACAGGTATCTCTACAGCCTCCTCCAAGACACAAGACTAGATGGGGACTGAGAACTGATAGTTGTGAAGTGTCTCTTTGGTCCTTAGTGCAGCAAAAAGGAAGAGAGAGGACTCTTGCTCTAGGACACTTGTGATTTTATGTTTAACGCAACGAATGGGAAATTATGACTCACGAACCAGGCAATTATGACTCACAAGAGTCAAAAAATCAGACATCTATTCTGAAGATAAGAACTTCGCAATACTACTACCAGCATTTTTCAATTTTGAAACCCTAGTTAATAAATGAAAATTACTGAGATCTGGTAACACTTCACTTCTTTTCCAATAAAGAGGTTCAAAGGTTGAAGAAAAGACACTGGGATGTTGTAAGGACCCAATACAGGGTTGTGTCCACTCTACAGCTAATAAATGTAAAGACATAGATACCTCCGTTCCATTACTTTGAGATCACAGGCTGAGTAAAAGCATCACATGCAATTTTATGGGGGGGAAAAAAAAATTGCTCTGATTACATAAATGATAATTATCTATTTTTATAAGCAAAAATTTCAGCCTTTTAGCATGTCACACGAGACATGAGCCCTAGGTTAACAGGTCTCAAATGGCAAAACATATTTCAGTCAGATTTTCTTAACAATTCCTATTTGTTGTGAGTCCGTACTGTCAGGAATGCTGAACCATTTCAAATCAAATATTTTTAAGTAAGGGGTTTTAATGGGAAAACTAACAAAACTCTTGACTATAGCATTTCTAGTCTGTACTACAACATTATTCTTATAATACATACTACTAATATCAAACCTTTAATTTAAAAATATTTTTAAAATTAAGCAGAGGAAAATACCACATAAATAGCCCATACTTCATTTAAGATATTCCAGTCTCTCTGTCAGAGTCATGCTGAAATAATGCATGGTTCTTCCCCCCTCCCCACCCCATTTCTTTCTATTTGGACTTGCATCCAAAAGCTGAGCTAAAACCACTGAACTCATTTTATTTGGAACTTCATGCTGAATTTTACACCATATTTCCAAAGGTTAAAAGTCCTGAGCTCATGTGCCAAAGACTTCAGCCACAAGGTATTTTTTAGTCTAGCTTTTAAAGTTCAAAATTTTTTCAAGTTAATGTCAGATTTGGAAAAAACAGAGCCTATTAAATAATAGAACACTATTATTAATCATGTTTCAGAATAGAAGAAAATGTAACACAAAACTTAATTTTCATTCTCCTAGCTACTTATTTTGCTCTTAGTAGCCTAAAAAAACAATTTACACATATTGTATGCAGGATGAAAATTAACAGTTATAGAGGTTTAACAGTAACCAGACATATTTCCTTTCTCCATATAAAAACATGTGAACAATTGAAATGAAATCAGTCACCACAACCTAAGATAATCTGCAGTTGTTAGTCCTTTACAGATGACAGTCTGCCCATTCAGCAGTGCTAAGTAGGATGTACACTATTGCACCATCTGTAATATCGCTTAAACCTCCTTTCTCCATGCCTAGATCACCACACTGAAGTTATTCAGAGGATAGGAAGTTTAAGGAGCATTTCAAAGCACTCTGTCTCAGAGGGGTTGTGTGAATTCCAGGAGTGCCAAACAGCAGCTCTACAATGCAATAAAAGGGCACCGCTTTGCCTGTGAGCACACGCACTTGTCCTGTCCTTTTCAGTAACTCTCCTGTACACAGAAAACAAGATAATTTAACTTCAAGTCTGCAGGGGCCAAGGCCTGATAACCCATAAGTTTACGCTTATTCAGACAAGATTTGCACCAACTTCAGACAAAGTCTAGTAGCTAAAACCAAGTAAAGAATTCAAGGCAGCACAGAAGAATTTCCATCTCAAGCCAGACGTGTTTCTCTGGAACAGCTGACATTTTGTTGGTTAACATGAGAAAGCGTAGTGTTCTTTTTGTGTTTCCTTTGGAGATTATTTAAAAGAAATATTGTGGCTTCCTGGCAAGCACATAGAAACCAGAAGTCAGGATCCAGCAAACAGCTGGATTACAGATACCTGGTAGAATGACAGGGATTTACAGCCAACTCACATTGGCCTGGGCTAACTAATCTCCTCCTTCAGTGTAGCATGGTTCAAGTTGACTAGAGCACAACTTTATGAGGCTGAAATGATGCATATGTATTCCAGTTTTTTGAAAAAACAAGATGCAACTGTTAAAAAAAAATAATTTCTCACCCCTTCCATCCTGAATGGAACTTAAATCAAAAGAGCATTTTTTTAAAATGTAGGGAATATAGAGGAACATCCGAACAGGATGATTCAGATAATTAATTCTTATTCTGGAAAACAGCTTTGTATCCAATAGTCTTTAAACAGAAGGGCAAATTAACACCTTTTTTATGAAGCCAAGAGTAGGACTGCCTCAAAGGACTTTGAAAAATGCCTGATTTTGAGTAAAATATTAATTCCAGGGATATTTCAAACCAAATATTTACAATAGTCTTGTCAGGATAGGTAGAGACTATCCTGAATACTCTTCTTAAAACTGAACAACCAAGCATGGACCAGGGCAGAGAGTGGGAAAACAAACACCTTGAGAGGCAATTTGTCTATCACAAATTAAAGTCTTTTTTTTTCTTATTTATACTCAGGAAAGTATGAAGTAACTTAGAAATAGGTTTTCAGCTTGAAACAAACACTCTTGCAATGCATTCTTACATTAATTAGAAAGAGGAAGAGGAAGGTGTGTAGGGAGTACAAATTCTCACCAGATTCAGAGTTATGATCAAAAAAAGGAAAAGATTTGCATGGGATGAAGAATCTCAACCTTGGCTTTCCTTCTCTCGAGAGATCAAAAAAAAAAAAAAAATCATGCAAAAATGCCATGTTTACCCTGGAGTCTGCTTGAGAAATGCCCAGGGAAATTTTTGCTGAGGTAGACTCCACCACAGGAAGGAAAGAGAGGCTTGGAATACCTTCCTTCCCAAGTCTTTATGCTCTCCCAAACAACTTGCCTACTGAATATCCGAGTATAACTTAGAAAATACATCTCTTACATTTCTTTCTGAAAATTTCAACTGGCACCCTGGGGAAATCTCAATTTTTGTAGATTTGTGTCCAGAAACTTCAGAGACGACGTATTTATTAGCACAAGTTGTTCAAGCTTGCTACTTTGCTAGCCAAGAGGTTTTTTCAGATAAAGCAAGTTACAGGGAAAAGGAGATGTCTTCCATCTTACCAGTCATTACAGAATGGACCTTACTTTCATTAAGCTTATGACCAGTCACTATAAAGTGAGTACTGTTACCCTCCTGGTTCCACAGAGCCTTAACAAAACTTTCTCATTTAATGTGCAAGATACTAGAAAAGATGTCTAGTGCACAACAGAGAAACAGGAGGAGGTTTGGAAAAATATTCTCAAGTTCTGCAGGATTTATTTTAACTCCATTGTGATGAAGAAAACTTTTGCTTCTTTCTCAGCTGTATGTATTCATAGCTTTCATTGAGATCTGGGGTTTCCACTTTCCATTTCCAAGGATGGAGAGGAAGGAAGAGCTGCCATGCAAAAGACCCTCAGAAACTCGCCATCTAGATTTAATGTTCTCATTTTAGGAATATCTCTGAACCTTAATAAATCATGAGTTTTTCCAGAAGTCAAGGCTGGTAAGAGTCCTCATCAGCTGGATAGGAAGAGGGGAAAATGAATGGTTATGACCACTGCCTGAAATAGTGGGGGCAGACAATTAGAGGGACAGAGAACCTGCACTCTGTTTTCACTGCAAAGCTGTACGCAGGTAACACCTACACACACATACATTGTGTGCCTCCCCCTTGCCTGCCTTCACAGCTGAGAGGCCAAGAACCAAACAGGCATTGAAGACTACTGATAAGCTGAAGAAAATAGAGCTATGAAAAATAAGGAATAAGGATAAGGTTGTATTTTATGTATTTTCAAAAAGAGAACAAAACAGTATTGCTTCTTTCCAATGTTTTGAATAAACAGCATTGGTTTTATTTCAGCTTAAGCTATTTAACTCCAATTTTCTATTTTCTTTTCTTAGGAAAGAAGGGGCACTGCACAGCTAATGGGATGATTATGTACGATAAAGCTGTCTGGTCACCCAAGCCTGCATTACCTGTCTCTGTTCAAAAGGAGAAGTGATATGTGATACAACCATGTGCCACCCTCTGAAATGTCCCAAAACTATTATACCTGCAGGAGAATGCTGCCCAGTTGTTCTGATTCTGGTACAGTAGCCATAGTATTTTTACTATTTTAAAAACTACCTCATGCAAAACCTAACTTAAAGGCTCCATTTAATGATATCAAGGATTACAAGGTACCCATTATCCTTTTATAGAGAAAACAAGTTCTGGATTACATGGTAGGAGCAGGTCTTAATAATTTCTACTCAAGTTGACTTCAGTTTCTTAGAGTACACTGACTGTTAGATATAATATTCAAATATTCATGCAGCCATCTCTACACTGACCAGTCCCTTGCACAGGAGAACAAGTCTTAATCTTTGTGAATTTTATTCAAATTGTCTTCCTCTCATGCCGAGACATATTTTTTTCCTCTTTGGACACCCTCCATCAACATAAAAAACAAACTAATGTATTAGTTCAAAAAGGAAGATAATGAAGGCTATATTATTTTTCCCCTTTTTTCCTGGAGTTGCAATGAATCATACCTGCCTACAAACCGTTCTGTATGGTTGGCTCAATCATTTCTCAGTCAAAGTATGTCTCTTCAGTCAAGCAGCAATGTAAGACCATGTTTTAATTCTTACAAATCTTATTCTAAGGAGAATACTCTTCTTCTATAGTTACCATATTTTTTACTATATGAGGGGAACAATGTTTACTAAAACTTTTGTTTTGTAACCTCTTACCAGACAACTTTTTTTTGTTGTTCTCATTGCCTCTGGTTAGCCTCCTCTTTGGATTCAAGTATTATTCCATCGGATGACATAAGCGAGTTGTCTGGTGATTCTCCAGAGCCCAAAGACCTTGATAACACCAATATATTGTCATCAGTGCAAACTGAAGAAGATGAATTGCTTAGAACAGAAGTGGTAGAGATTAAAGAGAAAGGGCATCGTGAAAAGGATGGAAAGAAAAGAAAAAGGAAAGGCAAAAAAAATCGACAGAAGCATAAAGCCTATAACAGAGAAAAGAAGCCTAACACAAGAAAGGGAGCTGTGGAAGAAGACATACACTATGAAAGTGATGAAGATGACGGTACTTTCAGAATGCCACCTCATTTCCCAATTCCTGGCCCACCCATTGAAGCTCCTCCTTTGCCATCTGGATGTTCCACCTCGGACACCACGGTGAGCTGTATTAACGCCAAACTTACCCAAATACCACCAATCTCGGATCCTGATCTAACAAGTCTAGACCTTACAGGTAAATAATGGGTCTGCATTACGTGATTTTTCCCATGAGGTAACATTATCCGTTCTCAAATGCAGTCAACAGTATCATTCCTTATCGTATCAGAATGAATTTTACAGCTAACCCTCTAAACCAATAAATTTAAAATGTTAGATTTGCTTAATAGAGTTTAAATACGAATATATCTACATACAATTATTGTAAATAATACAATTATTTTTTAATCTATGATACAACACAACTCAGATACATTCTGTAATTCATAACTCAAACTAATTTCTTGAATTCCGTCTAGGAAATAGTATCACTACTATCTCAGATGAAGCATTCAACGGGATACCTAATTTGGAATGGATTGATCTAAGTAAAAATAATATTACCTCTCCTGGTATAGGTCCACAAGCATTCAAAGTAAGAAAGCCAAACTTTTCTACTATCATATAACTAATTATTGCTTAAAGGACAGTTTTTCCTGCTTCTCAGCCTATGGTTCTAAAACAGTTTGCACCTGGTATGAGTAACCATTGTATAATTCCAATACAGTTAAACCCGGCTATTTCAAGAAATCTCTCATCATAATCAAGAATATCTAGAGATTTCTGAGTGACATTCACCAAGTACTAAATGGTAAGCAATGGGAGAGACACGATTTTCTGGTATTTTATCAGTTGCAGCTGTGGTATTTCAGAATCGAAGGGCTCATATTCCATTAACAACACCTGGGATACTCAGGCTCAACGTTTGTAAGTTTATGTATCACCTTTCTCACTACATTAGCTCTGTAAATCTTGTGTTCTTGCATCCCCAAAAAGATCCGCCTATGCCAGTCCTGGCTATAAAAATCCACTCAGCAGCAGTTCACGCAATCAGCTATATGCCTATTGTCAGCTATCATTAATAAGAAACCTTCAGCATAGCTGCTTACTAAAAGAACAGCTTTCTCGTAAAACAGTCCAAGTATCTTTCTATGTTCAGTCTGTTTCTTGCATCGTAACAGGCTATTCAAGTGCATCTACATATTCCGCACCTGAAGACAGAACAGTCCCAAAATAATTTCTCAGGCAAGCAAGTATCTTGCTTTTTCAGGCAAGATGAATACCAAAAGCATATGAACAATAAATAAAATTAGCACCATATGTTTTTAATTTTGTTTCCTACCATATGCAATTAGTCTTCTTGTAGGTGTCCCTGTGTACCGCCTCCCTCCATATAACATGAACAGCTTTGGCTCATTTCAAACAACTTCCATTTCTACAACTCCTATGAAATCAAAGTGGATGGAAAAGACAGACCAGGAAGGAGTCTCAATCATGAAATAAATTTTACTGAGGCTTATATCACACCAGGCAGTTAAGACAAAACTGGAGGAAGGCAGGCTTCAGTGGATCCGCTGCGGAACCAACTCCCCCGTTTTAAGTAATGCTCTACTACATTATTACTGACACGCATTTATCAAAATTAAGCAATGATAATTTTTCACACCGATTTTTTAAGCTGGCTGAAGTCACAAAAGTGCTAGGTCACTGAAGAAGTTGCTGTAATAGTCCTTCAGTAATGTAAATTTGCTGACCTACAGAAAACCATCAATTTGTTCACAAACGAAGAGTACAAACACAGTCTATAAATGTATATACTTTGAACTCCTAAATACTGCAGCAGTGTAGCAAGGTAATAATACCTACATGACTCAAAGCCAGTAGCAGCAATAAAAATAGTTACGATTGGATAGCTGCAGGACAGCCATGTGGAAAGTTGATGTGCTCAGTCAAGCTCTTCGGTTACACATTCCAGTAACTGGCACCTCTGTTAACATTTAGCATAAAGAATCCAGTTAATTAGACTGATAGGAGAAAAACATTGTTTTATTCAAAGCACTGGATACTAGTGCACTGCTGCTGAAAATCTTCGCACTTTGCATGTTTAAGAAAATGTTAACTATGATTACATGTTTAACCATATATTTTACACCTTGATAATCTAAAGTTCTCCTCTTCATCTCTGTGATTAAGATCCTGAAAAGGCTAAAACGTTTGTATCTGGATGGAAATATGCTGGTACACATTCCCTCTGAACTGCCATCAACTTTGGAAGAAATAAAAATAAATGACAACCACCTTCATGCCATTGATGAAGATGGCTTACAAGGTATTTAGAAAACTAATATTGATCATATGAAAAGACTAAAATAAATTTCAAAAGCAGAATGTTCAATTAAATGCAGCTGGTTTGATATAACCAGAAAAATAATTGCTCACTTTTATGTGTCATGTTTTCAAAGGCAACAAAGGCTGAAAGATTCACATGGCGAAGGTTTTTAAAATGACATTTTCCCTTCTTATGCAATGTCTCCCAAAGACAATTACATTTAAGATTACTAAGTGGGGATAGATTTGAATTATGTGGAAGATAACTAATTTCCCAACCCATAACTTGATTGCTTTATGTGTAGCAAGAGCCTTTTAGTTTAAATCATCAAACTGCACTGGTAGGAGGAGCTATAAAAAGCTTCATAAAAAAATGAAAAATTTGGATTATTTGTGAATGAGGAATCTATTATTAGGAGAAAATATTATTAGTATTTCCTTCTCACATAAATTGATTGACACTGGTTTCTTCTGCATTTGGATGGGTGAGGAGGAGGAGGAACAGTACAATCTGTGAAGGGTTCTCAAACACTACCATAGGTGGCTGAAAGGAGTGAAGCAGGGAGGGGAAGGTGGGAGCCCAAAAAAAAAGTAACACACCCATTGTCAGACAGTGACTGGAGACCCATGGGCAGCACTGGGCAGCTGGGCAGCACCCCCACAGCATTCCAAACATCAGCTGCACATAACCATGAAGGAATAAGGCCCAAAGGGTAGCACTATCCACATGTCTTACAGCTGCCTCCTTTCCATTCTAAGCTATACACAAAGCTCTAGTCAATAGCTAAAGATCTACAAACTAATAAACAATATCATCCTAGGATTATGGGGTAATAAATGAAAATCCTTTTCACTATACGTCTTCATTGCTGTGAACTGATCTGCGTAGTATTTAAGATGGTTACATTTCAGACATGCATTAACTAACAGAAATTCCAACTTTCTCTCCTCAGACTTAAAGAACTTGGTCACCCTGGAATTAGAAGGAAATAAACTTAGTGAAGCAAATGTCAGTCCTTTGGCCTTCCATCCTTTGAAAAGTCTCTCTTACTTGCGACTGGGAAGAAATAAATTTAGAATTATCCCACAAGGTCTTCCTGCCACTCTTGAGGTAAAAACAAAACAAAACAACCAAAAAGAACAAAAACAAAACAAGAAAGCTTAATTTTCCCAGACATTTAAATAACATAAATTTGTTTCTAGATATATTAATAATTTTTATTCCTAAATCATTATTTCTAGAAATTTAACACACCAACTCCATCCCAAAAGGTATCTTTTAAGTCTGAATTTATCTCATACTGTCTCACAAAACAGCATAGCCTGCAAGTTCTGTCTGTTCACTTAGACATCATTCACATCATGCTCATAATACAGATCACCTCTTCATGCAAAACCGATCTGAACTTGGGGTTACCACACACAGTTCACCAGACAGCAACAAGACTACTGAGAGAACATTCTCTAACACTAGCTGCTTCTGGAGCTACTGCCTGCAACTTCAGCCTAATGTTCTCCACCTCCAACATTCACTCATACGCTAAGTTTTCCTTTTTTTCACTCCACCTCTCCTTGACAGAACAGTGAACACCTGGCAAGTTGTTCTACGCTTCATATGCTTTGGGAACATGTAATTTTAAACCAACACCTAATACATTCACAGACAATGATTTTCAGGTGACGAAGTTGCTTTTCTCTTTTCCCAAAGCCTTCCTACACAGGCCCTAAATTCTGGTTTGGGTCCTACATATGTTCTAGTCATTGCTCCATTTTTATTTCACATCATATTTACCCTACATTACAGGCCATTAATCTGTGTAAAATATGCAGTTTTGATACATTGCAGACTCACAACAGTAAGTTCTGCAAAACATTAACATTTCATATTCCTACAAACTTGAAAGGTTCAAAGCTCACAATTCCCAGCAAGATTCTTAATATTTTTCTCACTAATAGACAAAAAAAATTCCCAACTTCTTGTCAATCTCATCCCTCTCACATGATACACTTTAACACTGTACAACTTCTTGCAAGACAAAAGACACAATTCTTTTTCTATTTCATCTTTCAAAGAAATCTGTACTCTCACAACTGAGAGAACAAAACAATTGCTTTGAAAAATTGTGTTTCTGAAAGTCACCCTACAGCTACAAACTGTCTGATCAGGGTTCAGGAATTCACAGATGTATCAGGTAATACGAAGGACAGATAATAGCTACATCGGGAATTTGCCATGGGAAAAACCAGCATGTTTTGCTTTCACAAATTTGCTTTCCAAATGCACTTACAGGAGTTATACCTTGAAAACAATCAAATTGAAGAAGTGTCAGAAATTTGCTTTAACCACACAAGAAACATAAATGTCATTGTGCTAAAGCACAACAAATTAGAAGAGCACAGAATAGCACCCTTGGCTTGGATAAACCAAGAGTAAGTATACATAATTTAAAATCTAATTTTTTCTCTGTTATTAATGAGTCAGATAATGAAATATATTTTTGCACTTCATTCGATTTAACTTGAAATTTTAATTATATTTTTATTTGCTTGTTTTCCTTAGCTAATTTGTTTTTATTTCCTTTCCTTCAGCTGTATAATCTAGCAAGTATTCAGTTGGCTTTCAAACAAAAAGATCTTATACCTCAAATTTGTACCATATTAACATGAAAGTTAAATATTTTTTCTGACTGCTCAATCAAAAAATATTAACTGTCAATAATATTCCATACAATTAGACAATAAATTGGTATTAATATATAATTATCTCACAGGTAATTTAAAATTAATGTAATATTCTCCTAGCTTTATTTTCCATTCGATTAAAAATTATAGAAGTAAACAAGATGAAGGGGAAACTGCAGCCACATTGTGTAAGAGTAGAATCTAAGCAGAGCAGGCAATGGGAATGAAAGAAGCAAACGATGATACTGCTTGTGACTGCTCTGGTAAAGGATTTGCTCAGCCACATAGGGTGCCTTGCCATAGCCTATGGTGCATTTCTGGATTTGTAAACTGCTTAATCTCAAAATAACCACGCTGTTACTAACAGCTTCTCACATCTCTGGAAGCAAAGCCCAGTGGAATGATTTTAAAGGAGCCATTCACAAAACAATTCCATTTCAAATGGGCGTTAGAAGAAAATTTAAGGATCCATGTCAATGGGATAACCACTGAAGTCTCAAGCTCATTATGTGTTTTGCAGAGTAATTTGGTATTGCAGTTCAAGCAATGCTTATCAATCAAAATTAGTCCCTTGGCTTTCCACTGCTCAACCTCTCTCTGTACTCATTACCGTAGATTTCTTCCCATCAACAGAATCATTGGCTTGATTGATAATTAATGACTTCAATTCTTTCTATTCCCAGAGCAATTAGGCATGACCATGTTTCATGAAATGCCCTTTGTTCCATTAACAGAAACTCATTTCCATTGGCACTTTGGTTGCCGTGTAATCACGTTAAGCACTGTTTTGCACAGAATACACATTAACAATGCAATCTGCTATAATGTTTTCATCCCTTTTTCTTTTTCTCCTTTAATGCAGGAACTTAGAATCAATAGACCTCTCTTATAATAAGTTATATCATGTTCCCTCCTATCTGCCAAAATCTTTACTCCATCTGATACTTATTGGAAATCAGATTGAAAGAATTCCGGGATATGTCTTTGGTCACATGACGCCCGGGCTGGAGTATCTCTACCTGTCCTTTAACAAACTCACTGATGATGGAATAGATCCCGTATCATTTTTTGGAGCGTATCACTCTCTGAGAGAGTTGTTTTTGGATCACAATGAATTAAAGTCTGTACCGTTTGGAATTGATGAAATGAGAAAACTACGTTTTCTAAGACTGAACAATAATAAAATAAGGTAATTTTTGAGCACTTTCTTACATTAATGGCCTCAAAATAAATGTTGTAAGACACGATATAAGGAATTCTTATGTTTAAGTAAATCTTTCTTTAAAAATTCTGAAGGAGTAGCTAAATCCTGCATTTTTTACTGCAGTATTTCTGCGTATGATGGGAGAAAAGTGAGATTTCATCCTTCTCCATAGTTCTTGAAAATGCTGACAAAGCCGCAGAGCACCAGGAAATTCATCTGCAACACCACTTGGGCCACCTGCCCACCGGGGCAGCTACCGTTTGATAGGCACAGCAAAGCAGCAGCTGCTACTGCTCTTGCACCAGAGCCCAAACTGGTTACAGAATAACGGGCACGAGTCACCCGCTGCTGCTGACCACGGGAAGTGGCCTGTCAGCAGGTGTGAAGTCAGGCATGCTCTCTGGTTCCTCTGCACTGATAACAAAGGAAAGGAGCCACTGACAGAGGATCTTAGGGGGGTTACAGGGAGTTCTCATTCAGCAACATGCGGCAATACTTCCTCAGGAGAACTATACAATACAAATAAGAAAACAATGTGAGGAGAAAATTTTAAAAAGAATGACTTTAAAACTCCTCAATAAATATATTATTGAGAAAATTTAATGTACTGAATAAGTGAACATTTTCAAATCTCTAAATAAGCAGCATCTGTAAAATGAAGTATGAAGTTACGAGTTATCTTGAATGATTAAAATAACTCCTCCCACAATGTCACAGGACTGTCCATCCAGAACGCATCTGCAGGACTCATAACCGTGATGATGATGATCATGACAACAGTGAAGAGGAGGAGAGCGAAGAGTCACACTTGGAACACGTTCATCTTGAAAACAACTACATCAATACGAGACAGCTACCACCACACGCATTTTCATGCATAAGATCCTACTGTAGTGTTGTTCTGAAACCACAGAAGATCAAATAAACACCCCACTTCTGCACTGCAGCCCCTCTCTCTAGGAACACAGCTTTATTTATTCTCTGCTACTAACAGCTCTGATTATTTCCGATTTAAACGCTTCTCACTACTATAAATAAGATACAGTGTATTATATACTGAAGTAAGGTAGTAGCGTATTTCTAAATATCATTTAATTATGAAAATATCACAGGTAAAAATAGAAGCTCAAGATTATATAATAATTTTTTATTTCTGTTGACAGAAATTCTACTTAAACACAATAGATCAAACTGTGCCCCCAGATACAGCCTGACAAAACCAGATTTTAGAAAAGGAGACTGTAACTAAAGACTCAACTTGGTCCTGTCTTATTTGATTAACGGAATTTAAAACATTTTAAATGGTACTATCAGTTTAAAAATGATACAAATAAAAGTCCTTCAGCTATGAACATTCTAGCAGTGCAGGAATTAAATTTCTTAAAACAACGTGGTACTGGATTTTCTACCAAACACTCTGAAGTGATAATTTCTCTTCCAACTGTAATTTCTCAGAAAAAATGCTAAATTCTTGTTTTAGAGAGGTGACTCTGAAAACTCAACAGTTCTGTGTTTGCATGCAGGAAGCTAGAAGAATGAGCAATTAATTTCTATATGGATGCTTTTTCTTTTTTTCTTTTAAAAACAAAGTTTATTTGACATTTTAATTTTTTTTTAAAACTCAGAATGGCAGGTGCCATTCATTTGTACAATAGTTTTTTAGCTTTTTATACCTTATAGAATCAGGATCATGTTGGCCATTTAGGAGACTAATTAGACTTTGTCAGTTAGGGGTTATTTGAAAGCTTCTAGATAGTCATAAATCACCACTTCAGAGGCAATGTTGATAAAGCAGTTTCAGTCCTACATTTGACATGAATGTCTGTTTAGGTATGCAGCAGTAAGGGTTTACAGGCAGATCTCTATTTCCCTAGAAAGTAGTTCAGTGTTCTGAAGAAAAGAAGCATTTTTAACATTCTGCTTCAGATTTTAATATTGTATTCTTTCTCCAAAATGGCCAAAAATTTGATAAAAATATCTTTATTTTTAAAAAGAATTTCAATTAAAATCGTAAGTAATTCTAACATCTTTCATATTTCCTGCATTCTAGAGTCCTTTCTTACAGGAGTGGGCTGGAGGTAGGAAATTATTACAAACCACTGGCAAGTCATTATTCTTCACACAAATACCCTCCACTTCTTCTGGGCTATTCTGTGAGGCATAAGAAAAAAATGTCCTCTGTTTTCTCCAGTACCATAGGTATACTGCCTAAGCATTTCTTCTTCAGAATGGATTGGAACCCAAATCACATTGCTCTATCTCCAAGTTGTCTCTCACTCAAACTATCAGAAGCAAGACACAATGGTACCTCACTTGCAGTGAGTCAAGAGAGAATGTATTTCTTGTAAGAAACATTCCTAAGAGATTTCTGTAAAAAGATTGCTTTGGGTATTTTGTTTGGCCAGAAGTCATACCTTAGTGATTTGCTAAGTTGGGTAATTGTGAGACAAAGAATGTTGTCCTTGCATGATAAGAACCTGATAAGGTAAGCAGGAGGCTGGCTGGCAGGACAAGAAAGAAACCAGAGAGCAATTAAAGGAGGGAAGTGCTAGACAGTAGATTATAAAACCTTAAATCTGTCAGCTAGGGTTGTTTGAGATGGATGGGGTCTGTTGAAGCAGTACTCTGCTTGCTTAATAGGGTATTGAATATTAACTTCTCCCAGGGGAGGCATAATCTTGCGATAATGAGACATGCGACGTATGAACTGATATGTACCCTAACATGTAGAAGGCATGTCGGGTTAGTCTGTAAACTTTGGAGTACCCAGCCAATGGGGAAACAAGGTAGGGATTTTGTGGTCGGGAATAGGGTATAAAACTTCATGTATTGCTTTGACAAAGTGTGCCTACTAGTTAGACACCCGGTCTTGCAAGAACGTAATAAAATTACGTGCTTCATTGTGGGGTCTGACCTGAGTCTCTTTCGTGAGGTTTTGCTCGTTTCTCACAGTAAAGAATGGTGAAATCAAGAGGCTGAATTTCTACTTACAATGCTCTGTTTTGGGTGATTTATTCCTCCCTTCCTTTTCACTTTGGCTAATATTCCTTTGTCTTTGTCAAACACCATTAAGTTCCCAAACTACTGTTCTGAGAGAGTAAAAAACCTAAAATATTAAACCAAATACTTTTAGTCTATTGGTGAATAACTTTGGACTTACTTTGCAACACTGCTGAGCAGTGCTTTCAGAAGCTTTACTAAGCATTTTGAATAGATGGATGGATCCAAGGAGAGATTTCCAGCTAAATAAGCTGCTGTATTACACCATTTTATGCATTCTTATAATAAATTTAAGCAAAACATCATGTACTGTTGCTATTCTTTTCACTCAGCTAGAATGCTTTTCTTATCAAAACATGCAGACTTCTAAGACCCACTGGATTCCACTGGATTTGCATGGGATAAAATGGCTAAAATACAGATGTCTAAAGATTTATTGTGACTATTAACAGGTTTATCTCCAATATGTGCTTTTTCACTTCTAAGATACCATAAAAGTGAATTTTATGCAAGTTATATGCCTAAGATTTTTCTTTTGGTCATTTAATACAATAAGTATCAGGCTTGCCTGAAAGTACACTGTGAGAAGTCGTTCCTGCAAGAGGCACTCAGTAACACAACATGATCTAAAGTAAAGTTACGGTGCAAATATAGTGTCACAGCAGTGAACCAGAGACTGAAGGAAAAACATTTTGGAATCGGAACACAACAGTAGCAGAGGCAGAAGACCAAGAAGGAGAAAGAAGCCAAGGGATGAAGGGTATGCAACATGCGGATGCTTACTCACTTCAGAAATTCATGGGCAATTACACTCGGATAACATTTCCATATGTCAAATGTAAGCAGTTTAAGTCTGTTCACTCTTCAAAAGTACCAACTACATTGGAAGTGAAATGGGCTTTATTATAAAAAAATCTCACTACTTTTTAACAGTGAGCCTCAATGGATTTTATAAACAAAGTAAATGGGATTATCACCATTTTACAGCTTGTGACAGCAAGACATAAAGAAGTAACCTGACCATTCTTGGTCAAGAAATATATGGGAACAAATACAGAATCTTTGACCATCAGTAGGATAAAAATACGCAAGGACAGCTCAACACAAACCCCTACAGTTACTGTTTATTCTCTAAAATATATTTAGGGAAATAATTAAATTTTGCAGGTTTACATTGGAAAGCAATATACTTCAAGAGGGCAACAGAGTTCTCCTATAGCCTTACCAGACTCAGAAGTTGTATGAAGTAGTATGGACCAAACTCTGTCACAGCCATTAGATACTTGTGTGATGACAGAACTTTGAGGATCTGCCTGAACTGTTGTTTTGCGCACAGGGACATACACTTCTGGTAAGATAAAAACTGCAAAGGTGTCCAACAAAATAAGGTTGTCAGGTTGTCACTATGGAAACTCAGATAGCTTTCTGTATTTGAAGCAATGATTAGAGGAAATGTTTCATCTAAGATAAGGTAAAAGATCTTTTTAAAAAAAACCCTCTGAAAAATAAGGGCATAAAGTGCCTCCCAAAGTGAGATTGTTATTAATTTCCATGTGTTGAGGCTGTCAGAACCTCCGAGATCCCAAAAATGTAGAGCTCACAGTACACACCCTTCTCCACTTGCCATTTCAATTTCATAAAAACTAGAGCTCCCTCATGCCAAAGCTACAAATCACTCAACTTTGCACCTAAAAGTAGTTTGAGATGTGACCACTAGCTTTCTAGTGGCCCAAGACAACAAACAAACTTCATGCAATGAATTTGCTGTTCTATAACACTACGGAAAATGGTTGATCCCATATCTGCATTTTGATGCTGAAACATACATTGTGCTTGCACTTACTGCAAAAACCCCTTAGCATACAATGAGGAAAAAAAGAGAGAACTGGGAAGGCATGATTTTATCGTTTCTCTACCAACAATTCGGTTACCCTTTTACTGAAAGAAATCAAACAGCTTTTAAGATCTCTTAGAAGTCACAGCTTTATAAACAGTCATATCAGGACAACAGAATAAACAGCTTATCATTTTTGTTGTATAGTAACACGAATGGTAACCAGTCAAAACCCTCACGAGAAAACTTTCTAATGTAATACTACGTTTATATTCTAACGTATACAATTTTCAGAGAACACAAGACTACAGATAGCAAATTATGAGAAATAAGAGAAAATTCTAGCAAAGCAATTTTACACAATAATCCCCGTGACTTTTCTTTATGAAGCAGCTTTCAGGAAACAAGTTTGTACCCTGTGAGTTTCTAGACCAATACAATAGGTGGTGCTCTGTAAGTCTGAGGCTTCCTTAAGTAAGCTCATTTGGAAGCAAAAGCAAAAAAGTTAAAAACATACCAACAGGACCTGCCTATATCTTCTTTGGATTTACAGCCTGAAACAACACACAAACAGTCACTCCTCCTGTCTGAATGCAGAAAGCAACAATGAACATGTAGTATAAACATGCGGTACAACCACCCCTTGCTAAAGTTATCTATCAGGTTTTGGGAGACCAACATTCAGGTCAGATCACTGCTTAAAAGGGGGTCAGGATCATGCTACAACCATCTTGTAGAATATCCCAACTACAGAGGTGAAGCATCCTTTGGAAAAAGTGTGTGTTTTTAAAGGGACCAACTTTTAAAGCTGGTTTTGCATTTATTGGACCAGAAACAAGAGTCAAACCACGTAACCTACACTCATTTGAAGAAAACCCTGAGTAACAGTCTTGCTGTCTTTTGAAAAGTAAAAAAGGTATAACATCCATCCAAAAAGACTAGTTCATAATAATATGTTTGACTACTTCAGTAGACAGACATTCCTATTTTCCAATGAACAAAAGAGAGGTCCCTGCAGCCATTGCTTATTTAGAAATATTACCCTTCTATTATAGCTAGTTACCATTAAATCCCAAACTCCCTATTTCAAGGGGGAAGGCTTTAATTTTACTTCTCTTGGCACACTGAAAACGGTTATAAATAGGGAAAAAACAGGGGACATGTGAAATAAGAGCTCTGATTTAATGATGTCAACAACTTTCTGTACAGTTGCAAGGTCCAAAATATTGTGGAAAAAAGTTGGAACACTTTTTCCATCTAAAAGTAGTGAAGACATCACTTGCAAAACTCTAAAATGTATTAAACAGATATCCTTTTCCACATTAAGGAATGATCATATGATCAAAATGAATTTAGCTTTTTATTTTCCTAATAACACATTACTCGGGCATCAAGCAGCTACACACGAATGCTACCAAGCACCGTTCTACCAATTTTGTTACAACTGCTATGATGAAATGCAATGGAAATACATTGCTTTAATGTTCCCAATATCTATGTTAAAGTCTCATTACACACGTAATGTTCCTTTGCTAACAGACACCCTCTTCCACATTAAAATTCCACCAGATTAGACCCATAAAGACTTAGCAGCATTTTTTCCTTTTCAGTTTAAGAATTGAATAGAAAATATCAAACAGAACATTTCATAAACTTCTTCCATTATATAAGATTCAAAATTAACAAGTTGTAACAGTTACTATATCATTTAATTACCTCTGGGAAAACACTCATATACCACTGTGCATCCCTGAAAGAATTTACCTAGTCAAGTACTGTCGGAGAACGAAAATAACGGACTGCACGCACTTTATGAAAGTGATAACGCAGACTCTTTATTAGTGCTATTCCAAACCTTATATACCTTCTCACTCTTAAGCAGTGATTTTCCACTAAAAAGCACCTTCCCTTTATCTTATCAGTTCAGCCTCTACTCCCTGTACTTCCCAGCGCTTGCCTGCTATTTTGCAGCTGTTCTGCCTGCTATTTTTTAACTCGTTGTTTTCTCTCTCCCGTGTCTTCTGTAGCTGCTCACTGATCCCACGGCTTCTTGCATGATGTTTTTTCTCCCGTGTCTTCTGCAGCTGCTCACGGGTCCCACGGCAAAGCGATTATATTTTGTATTTCTGGTGATCCTTAAATTTCTGTCCATGATCGATCGCCGGCTGTTCCCACATTTCCCCCTTCTTTGTTTAGAACCAACACTGCTTGGAGTGATCTGTCCACTAGCTACTGCACACGTGACATAAAACACAGTATACAAATAAGAATACATAAAATCTTTCAACATATGCTAATTGATTTAAGGGATGTCTTCGGTCACTCTGTCTTGTCTTCAGTCTTTGTCCATCATGCCTGACACTCGTCCGTTCATGTCCATCCTTGTTTACAAATCTGACAGCAACAAGTCCTGTTGCTCTTTAAAATCTCCTACAATTCCCCCTTTTTGTTTTTGTGCTATCCAGATACCTGCCATATTTTTCTTTACGATTACCATGGTTTTATTTATTATGCATGATCTTCCAATCAATATTATCATAATCATAATTAATATTTGCATACCTTGTTTACATATATCTTTAATCCAACCTGTTATACCCCACTGCTGAAACCACCCATCGAGGCCCGTGCTCGTTATCTGCAACTGTTTAACTCCATCCTTCAAGTCCTGAATGCTTTTATGGATGGATGTAGAATGGTCTGACAGGTTCATACAGCACATTCCTTCAAAGTCTTCACATCCATGACCCTGTGCTAGCAATAAAAAATCTATAGCTGCTCTATTTTGAAGCGTGGCATGTCTAATAGAATCAGTGTCCAATAACAATCCACTCAAAGCTCGTGAAGTAGCGTTACTCTGCTTTGCTAACCAACATCCTAATCTATTTAGTGTTGCCAAGGCTTTGGCGGCAGCTACACCAGGTGTAAAAAGAGAAGCTGTTATTATTTCTGCCTGGTTCCAAAATGTGGCCTGTGAATCACACATGGGATCAAAAACATGGTGCGATCGTCTCTTTCGATGCCGTAGAAAGTGCGAATGCTGATGTATCATAGTAATATTTGGTGTTAGTAATGTGAGACGCCCGATTGTACAAGGACCACCCCGTATAGGGGCCGGAATACCAGCCCATGCTCGATTCCCACAGATGAAAAAAAGACCCGAAGGGAGCTTCATAGGTGTATTACTGCCTACAGAAATTTTTGGAATGGTGTAATTGCACCATATGCTACTATTAGTATATGGTGATAAGGTGCTATTTACAGACCAGGATAGATTTCTGTTTTTCCCGGTATAATTAAAAAACACGCAGACAGCAGCCTGCACAGAACCCAACAATCGCACTTCCTGGGGTTGAAGGGGTGATGGGGTGATGGGGGGAAGGCGTGCGCCAACCATCCGTCTACTGACTTGTTCCAGACGTTTGGACATGCTGGCCTTACAGCCGTCGCATTACAAAAGGCAAACCACTCTATTGTGTCTATTGGAATTCCCACCAAACATGTTGAAAAGGGATTTTGAGGAGTTGCTGTACTAAGGCAGAGAAAATCTTGTCCGATGGCATTAGCAAGTGTTACTCAAACATTTTCATTAGGCTGTGGGACTATCCAAGCAGTACTGCTCACGATTAGTTGGATTCCGATGACGGTGGTTGTGATGACAGTGTGCGCAGCCAAGGTTTTACCCATTTCGCTGGGATCCATTGGACTCCACGATCTGTAACGACACAAGCATATCCTC
Source organism: Bucorvus abyssinicus (assembly GCA_009769605.1). Lineage (NCBI taxonomy): Eukaryota > Metazoa > Chordata > Aves > Bucerotiformes > Bucorvidae > Bucorvus > Bucorvus abyssinicus. Next base: position 8,020,103 of record CM020037.1, read on the forward strand.
GTCCCCAAGTAAGTAATCTGTACGGACCCTTCCATTCCCCTGTCTCCTGGTCACGCATTCGAATCAATATATCATGTTGATCTGCAACAGCCACCCCTGTCTTCATGCCCCGCAAGTGCAGTATAATAGGTGGGTGCTCTTGACCTTGAGGAAACCGCAAAAAGTTTAACACATAACAAGCCTTAAATAATCGTGTTTGAGGGTCCTCCGGTCCCCCTTTTTGTTTTTGCAATTGACGCTTCAGGGTGTGATGCATGCGTTCTATGATCGCTTGACCTGTGGGGGAGTGTGGGATACCAGTGATGTGTTGAACTCCCCATAATGCAAGGAAATGCTGGAGACTGGAGGCTATATAACAAGGCCCATTGTCAGTTTTTATGGTGCGCGGTACCCCATAGGCCGCAAAAGCCATGTGTAAATGTTTTATAACATGTTTTGCCGTCTCTCCTGTCTGAGCAGTAGCCCAGATGATATGGGAGAAGCAATCCACCGAAACGTGGACGTATTTAAGTTTCCCAAATTCAGGTACATGTGTGACATCCATTTGCCAAACGTCAAGGGCGTGTAAACCACGAGGATTAACTGCTTGTTCTATTCCTGGCCCTAGTTGCTGGCAACTAGGGCAAGACTGGACAATGGCTTTTGCTTTTTTTTTTTTTTTTTTTTTTTTGAAAGTGGTGCATCCTGCGCATATAACGGGATTGTGAAAAAGCAATCTTTTAAGTCAATTACTATAATGTGCCAATCAGCAGGAATCTGCATTAGAGCCCGTTGGGCCAGGCCGGCAGACATTCGTAGCACGTCAACAGGAAGCCTGGCCTGCAACCTTGGTTCAGAAAATTGACCCCTTCCCATCATTTGATCAGGGCCTATTGTCCTTAAAGGGTCATCGTCCGGCCTGTCTAGGTTTCGCATGGCTTCTTCGTTAACCAGAGTGCCCCACTTGTCCTTCCAAAGGAGTCTTTGCATCGGTGTCAGGATCAGGGCGGCCAGCTGATCACAATCATAAGGAGTTAATAAGTTGCCCCCGTAGATGTTGTCTAGCAGAGCGGTGGTATACGGCGCATGCAGACCATAGGTCATTACAGATTTACGAATTTCTATCACCAAATCCCAATGAAAGGCCTGGTATTCTTGCTGATTATTCACCACCACTACAGGGTAAGCATTTAACACCTCCCCATCTTTCAAAGCCTCTTTTTGAATTTTTGACCATTGATATCGTGGATCTACGTGGCCACTAGGCCTGATTTCGCCGGGGCCGTTGGTGTTCCCCGGAACTGTCGGAAGTGACGGCCAGGACGAGGGCACCGGTTCTGATCGCCTTGGCGGGGGGGGAGATGTCCTCGGGGGGGGGAAAGATGGCGTCGGCGGAGGGGGGGATGTCGTCGGCGGGGGGGAAGATGGCGTCGGCGGGGGGGGGGGGACGTCGTCGGCGGGGGGGAAGATGGCGTCGGAGGGGGGGGGGCCGTCCTCGGCAGGGGGGAAGATGGCGTCGGCGGGGGGGGGGGCCGCCCTCGGCGGGGGGGAAGATGGCGTCGGTGGCGGGGGGGAAGATGGCGTCGGCGGGGGGAGAGATGGCCTCAGCAGGCGGGGAGATGGCAGAGGCAGCCTGTTAGTAGAGCCTGCCATCTCCTTGTCAGTTTGCGTCGCTGCCTCCAGCAGCGGACACTGTTTTCGCCCGGTTACATTCTCTCTACCCCGGTCTGACGGCGGAGCGGACGGGACTGCAAGTGCGTGGGCCCCCAGCGCAGCCTCTGCCTCCGCCGCAGCTTTTCTCTCTGCCATCACGCTCTTAATTGCCTCAGACATTAGCCTCCAGGTAATTGCCAGCCCTTCTGCGTTTTTATCTCCGCGCGAGACCGCCTCCCACAAGAGTTTGCCCGCTTCGTCCCACACGGCAGGGTCGAATGCCTTTGATGTTTGTACTGGCAAGCCTTGCGTCCGGAGCCAATGTAACAGGCGCCGGATGGCATGTTCATCGTATTTAATCCCTCTCTTAGAGAGGATATGCAGCAGGAGTTTGGCTATCGCTGCTTCTTCTGGAGTCGATGAAGCCTGCCCCATACCGCGCCTCAGGTGCTCACCTTTTTAAGGTCCCTGCGGTATATACCCAGCGTCGCTTCGTGTCGACCGCTGACCCTCAGCACCTCTTCGTGTAGCTGCTGAGCCCCTGGGCCGCTGTCGTGTCGGCCACAGTCCCTGCGGGTAACCCCAGCGCCTCTTCGTGTAGGCTGCTGATTCCCTGCAGTTTCTCCCTGCAGTTTCTCCCTGCACCGCGTTGTGCCGGTTGCAGTCTCTCTCCGCAGCTTCTCCCTGGGCCGCTTCGTGTCGGCCGCAGTTTCTCCCCGCAGTTTCTCCCTGAGTTTCGTTCTTCCTCGGCGTTGGAAAAATCACGTCGGGGTCACCATTTGTCGGTCCTCGGCGTTGGAAAAATCACGTCGGGCTCAGCATTTGTCGGTCCTCGGCGTTGGAAAAATCACGTCGGGGTCACCATTTGCCGGAGAACGAAAATAACGGACTGCACGCACTTTATGAAAGTGATAACGCAGACTCTTTATTAGTGCTATTCCAAACCTTATATACCTTCTCACTCTTAAGCAGTGATTTTCCACTAAAAAGCACCTTCCCTTTATCTTATCAGTTCAGCCTCTACTCCCTGTACTTCCCAGCGCTTGCCTGCTATTTTGCAGCTGTTCTGCCTGCTATTTTTTAACTCGTTGTTTTCTCTCTCCCGTGTCTTCTGTAGCTGCTCACTGATCCCACGGCTTCTTGCATGATGTTTTTTCTCCCGTGTCTTCTGCAGCTGCTCACGGGTCCCACGGCAAAGCGATTATATTTTGTATTTCTGGTGATCCTTAAATTTCTGTCCATGATCGATCGCCGGCTGTTCCCACAAAGTACTGCATAAAACATTTTAGACCACTCCATAAAACATTTCGTTTCACTTTTTTCATGCAATAAATGTCCTTATCTAAACTGGACAATGTTTGATCAGTCTTAATAGCAATGGCATTACAAAAGCCAGGCCATCTCAGGGTGAATCTTAAAATTAAAGAGCTGTCTTAAAAACACAGCTTTATTTTGCTGCAAGGAAACTAAAAGGAAAGGAACGCCATAAAGAGCAATGCCCTTTCTCTGGGGAACTGTTTTTGGTCACTGTCAGACAGGGATCTGGACTAGATGGGCTCTGATCGGATCCAGTCCAGCTGCTCCTATGCTCTTATGTACTTTACACATAGCCCTGCCTAATTGGTGCTGAACATAATTTTGCACATTTCCATTAACGACTTACTGACTTTATCAGCCTGTGAATAGAGTTAATAAAGTTTCCCAATACACAATCTGGTCATTGCTAACAACACACCACCGCCTCTTCTCTGCAGTCATGTCTATGAAAAATTCCCACCAGTGACTCCAGTTTCCCTGGATACTACAAGACACAAACGAAGGGGAATCTCATCTGAACAGGGGGGTGGGCTGGGGAGCTGGTGACAACTTACATCTTGTCATTGCCCAGGAGCTGAGTACTGTTATATGAGCCCACACAGCTTATTTCAGTCACTCACTAAAACTAGAAGTAACATTTGATCTGGATTTCATACAGGTCTGTCTTTCATTGATGCCTATACCTTGGGAATCCCTGTCCTGGTGACCAGAAGCAGTCCTTTTTACTGGGAGTTGTAGTTCTATGGGTGACAAGGTTTACTTGAGGCATTGACTTCAAAGCTCTGTATACAGAAATCATAATTTTTTTCAGCTTGGGGAAATGTTGTGTAGTACAACTAACTGGAAGACCATATTAGTCTCCAGAAAAAGTTAAGTTCTTCTCTCTTCCCCAGATTGCAGCTTCTTTTATAAACACTAGTTTCTTTTCTATGTATGCAAAACTATGCTGGTATTAGGAGCAAGGCAGTGAGGGGAAATGCCTGAACATCATAAAGTCCAATAACTGTTGGGTTGGGCTCAAAAATTTACCTGATGTTTGGGAGTTAGAAAGGCTTAGCTATTAACTTTTCTCATCAATGCTAAAAAGTCAGTGATGTTCTTGCCTTATACTTCAAATCCGGTCTGTAGGTTTGCCAGCCATAAAAGACATAAACATTCTCTGTAGTCTCTACAAGCAAATACTCAAGAGTTGAGTGAATTCCTCAAAACAATATTGTTCCAGTGTGCTTGAGCCATCCTGACACTATTCAGTAAACTGGTTTTTTTCTTCCAAGGATTTAAGAATTTGAGTAAATGGAAGCATTAACGGTTGGATTATTTAAAATGTTCACCTTAAAAAAAAAAATCTACCTTATAATTCTTCTTTAACAGTCTATTACGTAAGAAATTTCCTACGGCCACTGAGTAAACAATTACTGTTGTTTGGTAGAATTTCCATTTCTTTTGTGTTTAAATCTTCGTACAGGATACAGATCTCCACACAGTTACTGAAGGCAAACATTTGCGTCATTCATAGCTTCCGATTTAGGCTGTTATTTACATTAACATAGCTTTGATAAAACAAGTTATTAAGACCAGCTAATAATGTACTGTTTCCTAAAAAGTACTTTGAAGCAGTTCTGTTAAATCAGAGAAAAGAATTTTCATTCCAAGCATGCAGCATTATGAGCATATATACAGAAAACCACAGGTTTTGAATGTAGTATTAGTAAAATAAATCTATGTTTCTCTGTGGGAACTTTTCATATGATAGCAGTTCCTAGGGAAAATACATAAAAGCTGACTTATTTTTTCCAGAAGTCATATTTTTCTCAAAGGAGTAATACTGAACACAGCTGTGGAAATACTAGCTCTTCAACAACACTATCAACCAACATGAGAATCTTCTAAGTGAATTATGTAACAGTATTTTTAAAGGATTAAAATTAGGAAAAAGGATTAAAATTTACTTCATTTTTTTCACATGCAATTACTCCAAAATCCTGAAGGTTGGTTATGCCATTCCATCTTATCCTCTGGCCTTTGCATTCTGTTCCTTAACAGCCATCATCATTAGGGAACAACTGCCCTCGTGAATAGGTCATGGCTCATATCCCCTTTTAAAATGACTAATCTTCATAAATACCTATGGCTGCTTGCTTCTCATGGAAGATGGTTCTGAACTTCTTCAGTGAAACTTAACTACCAGTCTTCCAGGAGAACTCTTTTTCCACTTTTTTACAGCACAGTCTGGCTCTCATAACTCAGGAGGACCTCAGGAAGCAAGACTTTTCCTCTTTCAATTAGACCAATTACTTTTTGGGTCTACATAAAATATTAAAATCTGCTACACTTTCTTGCACATTTCCACAGCTGAACTATGTTTCAGAAAGTATTTCCTCTCGGTTGGAACCTGCCACCCACTCATTTCTTCTGTGTTAATCTCAGTTTTGCATTCAAAAAGGCAAAATAATTATTCTCTTTTTTCTTCATTACATATGGGTTCAAATAGATGTGTATACTCTGTATTTATTTTGAAGGCTATCTTGATAGCCTCTGGTAAAACCTTAAATGAAAGAAACATTGATTAATTCTCCTTTTTAGTTGAATTAAATCTTTTCCAATCTTCTGAGCAATCTTCTGAGCCCACAGTTTTACGTGAGGAGACATGCATCTTTTATATTAATTGTTAAATATAAAGAAATTACAATAACCATGAAAGAAAAGTATAGATGCAGTATGAATCACATACTGACAAATTACCAAAGATGTAGTCTGCTTGTGTACCAAAATAAAAGTGAGACATTGGTAAGTAAGCTGACTCTGTGAAGTCAGTTACTTTGTACTGCTTTGGGCAAACCAACAGGAAATTATCCTTTGCGGAATATAAGCAGTCAAGAAAAAAAGATAATAGCCTCTACTTTACAGATTGTTCTACAAAAAAGATCTCATTTTCCATACCACAAGTTCATGTGTAATTATGACATATATTTTCTTTCAATTTACATAAGTATTTCCACTGAGTGGTAAAAGCAACTTCTATCATCCAGTGAATTTCTACGATAAAAAGCAGTGCAAAACCACCCAGGGAACCAAACATCTTAGTTCATACATTCCTGTGTTTCCAAACAAATACCTTTGCATAGAGTGTAGTGGGATATCTGTCGGACAGTTCTAACCTCTGCTGGTTTCTGTGTGGTCTTTTAGCTTAGTTTAGAAGTCTTCTGATTTCTTTCATTTTTCTGTCAACTCTGCTAGAACACCCAGCACACCCCATCACTGCATGTGCAATGGCACACAAGACCGAGCTCACGCCTAGATTCCCCCAGCCATGGGCCTTCACTGCCTACATCAAAGGAAACACGCTTGTCCAAGGCTATAGCAGATTCGCCGTGTTGAATACCGCAGACACACGCCAAGAATGTGCTTGTTACTTTATAATCACAAGTTTTCTTTTTTAGTGTGTAAGCACAACTAGCACGAACAGCTGCAGAACCCTCAACGTATTTTCACTGGTGAAAAAATAGACTTAACAGCATAGTTATTGGGCCTGTGATAGTATATGGAATATTGCAGATTTTCCCTAATTTACATTTAATTGCTATATTTGTTCCTTTTCTTATTATGCTTACTTGTGGGTTTCCCCTACAGGTGAAATGGGGAAAGAATGAATGTTAAAAATCAGCAAAACACTTCATGATATATAGGTAATCAACGTGAATTAACTGTCTTTTTTTTAAGTGTCAACTTGGGGAAAAAAAGAAATATCAATTACATAATACTCAGGATTTAATAATAGCAAAATTATGAGAAAATAGTATTAAAATCACAGCAGCAGTGGTTAACTACAATTAAAGCAGACTTTTTCAGAAGTCTCCCAATGTTTGTTTCTAATGTAATATAAATTACTTTTGTTGATAAGTTAGGAAAACCCATATTATCAAATTAAATTATCTTTGCAGTCTAACATATTTTGAATACTTTATTTTTTTCTGGAATACGAAGAATCGGATGGCCATATTTCTTTTTTTCTTAAAACTACCAACTCAATGAAAATTGATGGCAGCTGCCACTTTAAATGCTGTTTATGTTCTGAACAATATGAATCTACCAAAATGTTGCATATTAGAAAACTTACTAATTTACACTTTCATATTATTAATACTATTGGTTAAAATAAAAGGAAAAATTAAAAAAAAAATCAGCATTTGCAGGTGATCAGGTTTTATTTTTTTAAACTGTTAAACTTTGGCAGAGTAAATGCTTGATACTCTATGAGGAAATGTTGTGCTTAGTCCAGCTTGTATTCCAAAACAGAAAATTTTACTTTAGAACTTATTGTTGGAGTGATTCAGTAGTTTGGCGCTGGCTGCAGAACTTTTCATTTTAACTACTGTTTGATTTTCCATGAAAGAATGTCTGGTGTTTCCAATGTCTGTAAGGCAGATAAATACCCACATTCCATAAAAATGCCATGTAACATTATCCAAACCCGTAAGAAGCATCAGAAACAAGACTAACAGTTGACATGTACAGAAACCAAGTCTACTTCAAGACCTTCATTCATTAAGCAGGTTATTTTTCAGGCAGAGCAGTTTCCTGATCCAGTTAAGTGCACAAACCTTTTCACACGACCAAGGAGACGAGCACCAAGGTGGGAATAAGCTAGCAGAGACTACGGCATTCCCAGACTGGGAAATTTGTATCAGTCTGTAGCCCAAGGAAGGACAAAGTTAATTTACGCTAAGGCTACACAAACTATAGAGCTGTCTCTTCAGGTTACTGTTGCGCCTCTCCAGTCACTCCACATCACCACATTCTTGCATGCATGAAGTACATGGTAAGCCTGACAATCCCAGGGCTGTGTGCACACACATGCTTGACTTTATAGCTCTTATTGTACGAGCTCTCTCAATGCTGCAAGCTATGAATTGCCCTTCAGTATTGTTATGTTGCTAATAAACGCCAGGGACTAAAAACTTTGACTGCAAAATAAAACAGTACATTTTGTTGCAGTTTCTAAGTCAGCTGCCAAAAATACGCAAAACCAGTATCCACCTATTAACAAGCGAAAGTTGACTCATGCATGATGATAAATAATAATGGTTATTTTATATATTTATATAAAAATACTGAAGAATCAAGATGAACTACAGAAGATGAAGTTTTTCTATACTCAGCTAGCTTCAATGGTGTAGCTCAGCTTGAGAAGAGCCAAAGCTTAGCTAAAATCAAAATATGTGACTGCACTCCACATGGACCAGTTGCGAGCATGAAAGGAGTATGTCATGTTATTAAAATGTGATGGGCAGTCTCCAAGACACATTTGCGCAGTTGATGTTAGACTCATTGCTTTATGTAAACCACATTTATAAACAGTGCTAGAAAATGAAAAAGTACTTAGTTTGCCTTACAATAACAAAGGTATACAAGATGAGCTTAACAAAAGGGATTGCAATGTAAGCATTAGTCACATATGGCAGCATATGCTTGCTTGCTCGGACATACAAAGTTAAGCAAATAGAGTAATTTTCAACAAAGAAATCAAGACTGCGTTTTAGATCACTTTTGTGATAATGTTAAATAAAAAGCACCATCCAACTTCTTTTTTCATTTGCATATTCACCATAGTGAAAGGCTATTCTGAACCACAACATGGCTGGATACACTCCTATTATTTGTCTCTAAATCTCCACAACTCATGAAAGTTACAGATGTATTTTAATGCAAGACAGAATTCTAATTGTCAACCAATTCTTTCATTGGTAGAAATAGGAATCACTGAAAAGGTATGAGCAAACAGTTTCACTTTGTATAATCTTTTAGTTATTTAAACACATAATATTTCATAGGAAAACATACATACATTTGCTATGGAAACTACATACTCAGCCCCTTTCTAGAGAGTATCTCTCTTCAATAAGATCCCAACATCATGGATCAAACAATTGTGACAGACATTTTTCTATCAGGTTATTTAAAACAAAATCTCACTATTAAAGAAAGAGCAGCACAGCAAGATATCATTTTTTCTTTTAGTAGCATCTTCAAGAGTATCACCTCAAACGGCCAAGAAGGCAGCACCTGATCCTGCCTCAGAAGGCAGCAGCTACAGTCTCTGAACAGCTGCTGCGTGCCCTACACAAGTACAGTGTAGTGTTACCCTCAAAAGGTTGCCCCAGGAACCTGGCATCAAGGCACTCATCGGCACACTCCAACTCCCAGTAAGAACTCCACAGCTGCCCTGCTATGCTGGCTCAGGTAGTGACTTTGGGTCCGAAGATTAATGTATACTGGAAACAGTGACCCTGGAGAGGAATTCTGTAATTTGGAAATATGCTGCAAGTGTTTAAAAGAACTGGCTTGCAAACTAGACTGAGAACCACCAGCCTGCTTTTGTTTTTAGTATTCCTATCAAGAGCTAACATCTACAGAATCTGGTCGTCAAGAGATCTGAAAAGGAGATTTCCGTGTACTTTATTTTAGAATAGAATTATATTCACAATCAAAATACTAAAACCGTGTCTTGGGATATTAACAGTTTCATGACAAGAACAGCAAGTCAATGTAAGCAATATTTACTTCTATCATATTGGCAATATACATTGTACAAACTATATGGATAATCCATTATAAGGTAAGATGGTTACAATTTTCCAGATACTACCGCTCTCTGTGTCAGCTTCATTACATAGTGTGGCTATAACAAACTTTATACACCTAGGAATGTGTTCCTAGCACCTGAGTCCACTAAAAAGAGAATTTTTTTTTTTTTTAGATCATTTTTTAAGAAGTATTTATCCAGAATTGAGATGTTGCTAAACATCAGGAACAGGGAGCACTGCTGAAAACTAGGATCAGTTGAAACTGCTGACTCAACATGTTACTACTGAAAGAAGTGGAAAAGAAGAAAGCAGTACACACACATCACAACCCTCAGGCCTCACTCTCTTCTATTAAAGAGCCAAAAAAGCATTGAAGGTTAGTAATAAACTACTGTTTTAAAAAAATTTGCTCAAGTAAACGCATCCAAACCAAGCTATTCAAAACGCAGGGGAGTGGCTGCTTAGGAAGCTTTGGTTTCTAAATGCAGGCAGAAGAATGCAATATATATACATGCAATGTGAGATTTCCAAAAAGTTTAAGATCATCCTTCAGATTTTTCTGTGGGAATGTGATTGCTTTTGACACTGTAATTTCATTCCTTGGGAAAAGTGATAGGAAAAACCTTTATCAAAATTCATCTGTGCTACTGGAACTGGATCACATGCAAAAACAATGCAGCAGGTCATGCAAGCCTTATCTTGTTTGATCTGATAGCACCAAAGTTTTAGTTTTTGGCATAGTACCTTTTTCTTCTGTAAGAAAGTAACAGTAGACAAAATAACTATTATGCAACTTAAACTGTCATTTTGCAAACAGCACCACATTACATGTCTATTAAAAAAAAAACCAAACCCTACCAAAACCACAAATAAAATTTCCAGGCTGTTTTCCCACAGCAAGACCAGACCCTTAACACAGAAAGGAGCTAATTAAAGAAACGGATGCAGCCTGCTGTGCCTGGAATTGGGTAGATAGCATATATTGTAAATTTAAGACAAACTGTTACTCTGACTATGAAAGTTGCTTTAGGTAAACTGGGTTAGTCATACATTTCTGAAGGAAACATAAACAGGCAGTGATGAAAGGTAAACAAAGAATAACCCCGTTTCTAAATACTGTGATGTGCGTGCCAGTGCAAACCACCTAACAGAGCAATTTCATAAAGATTTTGTTTTAAGCTTTTCAGTCCGTACCTCAGAATACTGCAAATATTGTCTCTGTTTTAAATAAAAGATACATTTTATTTCTCATATGCAAGAGAAATTAACTACATTGACTAATAAAATCTGATCTATGTTTTTCATTCTTGAATTACCTACCCCAGCAAAATAGTTGCCTACTGAAAACAGGAGGCAGAATTTATACGTAAGTACACAACAAAGTCCTAATTTTATAACTTCAGAAAGGTTTGGCAACATGCTGATCACTATAGGCTCCTGCTTTACTCTGCTACTGGCTAAGACGTTATAATTTTATTCAAGTCACACTTTTTAAGAATAGTGGCTAATGAAAACATTACTAAGTGTGATTCCACAGCAGGAGTGACCTGAAATGGATCTCACTGTACTTCCAATGGCCTGATGTCAACTATCATTAAACTACAGGTTTTACAAAGTCTTCCACTAGACGTCTAGAGTTAAGCCAGAAGTTTTGGCTGTGAGACAAGCAGTGATGAAAAACATATGAGTGGTAACAAGTCGTCTTAATATCATTCTTCAGTACTAAGATGGGCTAATCTGAAGCAGCACTTTACGCTGGTATCACCCACAGTGCCAGGAGGCTCAAGAAGTTTGGAAGTGGGATTTTTCTTTATATTTACTTTCCAATTCAGAGGACTCAGCCTAACTTCCTCCATCTCTTTTTGTTTTTTAATATGAAATAACTGGACATAAACATCTCAGGTGGATTATCACAGTGCTTCCGGAAGAACTATCACACTTGCAAGGTATGTCCAGTTTGAATACCTATTCTATACAAATAGCAATAAAGAGTTAAGCAACAGGTTGTCAGTCACTATGTGCAGTTTAATATTGTCAGGTAATTTATAGTCAGAGTACCACTTTTTTTTATGGAACACTTGAAAATCTACTTTGCAGCTGAAATAATTCTGTATTTACTACAACTGAGCTGCTAAGCAAAAAAAGCTACAGTGAATTATTTAGCTATTAAAGAAAGACTTATCAGAAACACTTCACTACCGACAGTAAATATTCTCCTCAGTTATTGCAGTCTATGAAAAATCTATCCTACAATTACAGCACCTCTTATAGTTACAACTCTGTGTGAACTTTCTGTAATTTGATATTCACGTTGGTTTTTTAAGTAGATATCAGTGAAGTAATTAAAAACAACATGAAAGAGTGAACTGTAGATGAGCTACAACCTAAAAACCGCTCATAGATCATGTTTAGTGACACAAACGAGTCAAGCAGTTTTCCATAAAAAGTAAACACTGTAAACTAAACTTATTTTCTAAACATGCTATTCTCTTTAATTTACATAGCTTCAATATTGGACTATTTCTTAAGACAGAATGATTTCTTCAGGAATTTAACTGACAAAAAAAACTTCCTCCTGTTTGTCTTAAGCAATTCAAGTAAATCAATAGAGTAGACAAAGAGTTAAACATAAACTCCTTTTATTTCTGGAGTGGGACAATGAGTAATAGAACCAGAACTATTTTTAAATATAGCTTTCAAAACAGCTATGGTCTTGCCTTTCTTTGGACAAAATCTGTGCACAGGGCAATGATTTCTGTTATTAATGAACACAGGGATTTTTCTTAGCCTCTGTAAAAACCACCACTGGGTCAGTTAAACATTTCCTTTTCAGAAACAATGCCATAGGAAATTTGTACACCGGTAAGAGAAGTGATTTCTAAATATAACTTACAGTCTTAAGAAGACTTAAAACTTTACCTATTAACTCCTTCAGTGTCGTAACTGCTAAGACAACATAGACCGCATGCTGTGGGACAGGCACACAACTGCCAAGGAATCCACACTTTTTTTCATGCACACATCCCACGCTAACAACATAACTTCTACCCTCACAGCAAGTGTTTTTCTCTCCCCATAGTTTATGTTTAGAATTTTCATATCACAGAACTATTGCGCATTTACGTGGGAATTCCACTGACAATCTCTAAAAGGTTTTAATTAAGTTAACATGGTGACATCACCTGCAACTAATTAGTTACAAATGGTAAGTATTATCCTAAACTAACAGCATAAACACTATCTTCCACATGCAGTTTGGCAGTATGAGGTTTGGTAAAGATCATCACGTTGGTGAGGACAAGTGTGCCCCAAAGAATTAGTACAGTGATTTTGGGATTGATACATACTTCAGGAAGGAAAGTCAGCCTCACAGCATCTCTACATGTAAAGTACTCTCCACATATAGTTACCTCCCTCTGGGGTAACTAGTGTTCCAGTTAAAAGGTGCTATTCAGAAGCTTTTTTTAACATAACGAGAAGATGGATTGCTATAAAGGTATAATGAAGAAGTACATGAGCCCTCCCTTGAATTCACCACGCTCTCTCAAACTCATCTTCAATATTCCAGTCTGTAAAAATGAGAATGGACAAGGCCAGACTCTGTCCAAGAACAACCATATGTTCAGGGTAGTATTCAACAGAAGGCCTGAGCCTGTCCAACAGCTTGTATGTGTGAAGGACAGCTGTCCCACCTCTTTTTCTTCCCTCTCTTTCCATATAAAGTTCTGTCCCCGCAAACCAGGCTGTTCCACCCATTCCTTTGCGCTGGCTCTGATACTCAGACTCAATCAATTTGTTCCCCCAGAAAGAATGTGTTGGGTTTTTATCTTGCTGACATTAGTTTTATGCTGAGTTTGATCAGCTCAGTGAACAGCCTGAGTGGAAGAGCTGGTAATGAGAGAACTGGAAGTATGTACCTGGGAGCAGAACCAGCCTCAAGTGGCAGCAGTAAGCCATTAGTATGGCTGTATTCATGAACTGTGCTTTCTGAAACAATTAAATATTTCATAAGATTCTCATGATAATTATTTTCAGAAAGATCACTAGGATCTTGGATCCTAGGCTTTCATGTTCTTTAATTTTCTTACTCTTGATGTTCAAGCATGCAACAAGTTTGTGTAAGTTCTTTGACGTGAGCTGCAAAGTCAGACCATTTCTACAGAGACATACCAATATCTCTTTACTGGGAAACTTGAAACCTCAGCCAGGGGGGGAAAAAAAAATTAAAACTCCATAAAATCCAGTTCTTTAGAATCCATTCTTTGGCAGTTCTTTGGCCAGTGAAACCTGTAAAGGGACTTGTTTTCAAGATATTTAATTCACAGGACGATACATGTCATCAATGACATCTTTCAACACTACTTTTCTAGAACTGTTTGTGAAAAATGTGTGGTTTTCAGGAGTTCAAACTGGGCACTACTCCAATCACAACCTCAACCTTTTCATAGTTCGAAATCATCAGGTGCAAATGCGGAAACAGATTTTTAAATTGTTTCCTAAAACAACTTCCTAGCACCAGACCCAGAAGAGCATTTCAGGAACATACATGAAAGATGATCTTTTAGATACAGTAAAACTATACATCCAGTACCTATCACAAATAGAAGTCAGCAGGGAATTCGAAACTAGATGTCCCAAGACATGATACATGCTGTGACGCTTGATATGCTACCTGCAGAAATCATACCACACCACTGAATAAAACTTGGAGTTTTATCACTTAACACCCAAGCAGCCAGGGGAAGACGACCAGCCTGAGTGCTCACCTGTGAAAATCCAGCCATTAAAGCACTTGTCCAAGGACAAGGAGAACCCGGAAGTCTGAAAGGCTTAAAACTCCTCATCTCCTAATTCGTGGTATGACTACAATATTGAACATTTTGAATGTTTTGCTCAAGTTCAAATACAAGATTGAAGGGGCCAAATATTCTAACAGTATACGGCCAGACATGACTGCAATTCTCTATAAACAAACAAATGTAGGTTCCATATCTTGTTCCCAGCACTGCTTATATTCAAAGATTCTTTCAAGAAACACATGGCATAGGATTGCAAGTATAACTGTAAAATTCTTTCTAGGAGCATTGAAAGAGAATGTTATTTTGAACACAAAGGAAAATATATGTGAAGATTCTTCTAAGAGATTGTTAAATCAGTAAAAGATACACACACTACTCAAATGAGCATGCAACTGAAAGATTACCACCAATATTAAACATACTAATATGTTGCATACCTGCCAGATACAAAGTATATTGTGCTGCCATTTTCAGACACATATTTGGGGTGAAGGAGTCACTGTATTCTTTTCAAAAGGGTGCATTTTATATAATATAAATGCTGTTAGCTTTTTTCTTTTTATACACCCTGAAACATATAGTTACAAGAGTAGCAATGTATGCAATACACAGCATTTTCATGCTGTTAAGAACCATATACAAGAAATATCAAAACCACCCGGCACAGAAAAAAGCAATACAAACAAAACCTCGGAAGCCAAGTCAACACCCTTGTACAAACCCACGTGCTCCTTTTCCTGTGATTGAGGACCAATGATAAAAAGCATTTAATTAGATGATCAAACGAGAATTGGCATATTGACATTTCTAAAAAGGACTATGAATGTCTAAAATAGAAACATATTAATGAACAGGATATGCATGCTGAAATTTACAGCAGCCCTACTTGGTTTGCACAGTGTTGGGCTCTGGAGGGAACCAGTGCAGAGCTGAGGGCTCAATTTACGGTCTTTTCTCATAGAGCTGCAAAACATCCTGAGGCAATTCTTACTATCTGTTTTCCCTGTGTCTAGTTTTATAGGAGTAATTGGTCAATAAAATCATCTTTAGAATAAAACCAGAGTATTTAGAAAATATCTAAAGTTTTGAACTCTTGATCATTATTATCAGTCTGCCATATTTTTCCAAAGACAAACCTCCTTTTAAAGTCCTTCATAGCTCATGTATTCTTCTCAGTAACATCAGAAAAAAATAATTGGAGCTATCTGATATAGGGCACCTTCCAGCAGAAAACCTCAACTAATCCAACATCTTTCTCTCTTTGAGACCGAAGGAAAGATACTTTCAAGTTAAGGGTAATCTAGCAAGCTGATAGGGTTTATGGCATGAAATTCAAGCAGGGCACATTCTGCGTTCCTTTCAGCTGGCTGCCTAGCTATCATGTACAGGCCCTATGATAACAAAGTTAAGTTGACAAAAAAAACCAAAACAGAACAAAACCCATGTTCATGGAAAAAGTACACACATAAAAGTAGTGGCTTCCAGCTTTTTTGTGGATACAATTTAAGTTACTCAATGACTTCCAAATGACATGGATTCATAACCTGCAAGCCCTTGTCAGAATGAAGAGCCTTCATCACACCAAAGTCAATACAAATGCTCTTGCATACAGAGGTGAACGTCTACCAATAGCAGTAATCAATTACTGGAATATGGGAAAAGCTGTTGTCAGGGCTGAAAATTCTATTTTTCCGAAGTAAAATAAGACATGCTTAATTACAAATGTTTAAGGAGTAGAATAACAAGATTTTTAATATTCTTTATCTTTCATATACCAATTAAACATTAATATTCCTAACAGACCATTTTTCAGGGCCAGAGACTGTAGCAGTGAGTGAAGTAAACAGTTCAATACTTTTATTTGCTCTTTCACATTCATGGATTTTTTTGTTTGACTTTGTTTCTTTACTTACCTCTTTAAGATTGGCTATCCTGACTAGGAAGACATGAAAGAATACACACTCCTCCTTTTCTTGGCTTTGTGCTCTGCCAAACCTCTCATTGGTCCTTCAGACTTTACACTAAAGAATATGATGCTCCAAGATATGGAAGAAGATTATGATGATGACGACGATGACGATTCTCTATTTCCAACCACTGAACCAGTTATACCACTAATGCCTTTTGACCTATTCCCAACATGTCCCTTTGGATGCCAGTGCTATGTGAGGGTTGTCCATTGCTCTGACTTAGGTAAGAATGAATTCTACGACTGTTGTTCTCCACTGGCCACTCCTTGGAGGATATGACTTTTAAACAATGGATTCTACAGCTCCATAAACGGCATACATTCACATATTCCTCTACTAGCCATTTTCAAAGCAGCTGACGTATTTTCATTTAGGCTTGCAAACCATAGCTGTGTCCAGCTTTTTTAACAACACAAATGTTTTTCTGCTTCATTTGCATCAGTTTAGAAAATCAGCAAGCTGCTATAGCCACCTTCCATTAGCAGTGACTTCTATCAATAACAACACAGAATGGAAAGGCATTTATAATAACTAACAAATAACTGTAAACCTGTTTAACTGAATACTGATCAGGGTACTAAGTACATAATAACTGCGCAGCTTTTTATCCACTAAGAGAACAACCACAGAATGTGACAACGCTTATATTTACATTTTAGATTATACTTCCTTCTGTTTCTTTGACTTGCATGAAGTTATATCCAGAGGAGCATAAAAGTTTGCTGTATCTTCTGTCTGCATTAGACAAGCTATTAGTCCCCTCTCTCAGAAAAGAGTCACAACAATTTAACCGAAGGCAAATCTGCTACTGGCACTGCAGATACATACCAGTCTTAACACGAATTCATTATTAATCACCAATTTCAATTAGTGCTTTCCCATGATTCAAGATAATCAAAGGACTATGCTCCTGCCACTAGCACAGTGACAATGCCACTCATTCTCATTACAGCTCTGCCACCATCCTAAACTTAATCCTAGACTCACCATGTCTTAGAAACATGGAGTCAATACATAAATTGCTGGTTTTCAAAAAATGTGTCGTTGTTAAGGAATCAAACTTCTGCTGACAGCAGTAAAGTGCGGTTATTGCATCTGATCTACAGATTTCAAACCCCTTTACTTCAATTCACACATAGAAAAAACTATTAGTAGGCTTCACCTTTAAATAATAACCTATTATTAACAATTATTCCATAATTAAACTGGACGAGCATTTAGCATTTGATTCAGTGTTTCCACTGTAAAGAAAAATTACAATCTCTTGCTAGTCTCATCTGCTGTTTCAAGATTTCAGATGGCACGAACTGACGTGGTTTTGTAACTGAACAGTGATCTGGATTGAGGAATTTATACAACTGGTAATTAAGTACTGGCAGTTGGAAGACCATCCTTCGTCCACCTTTACCAACAACACGTTTCTCAGCCCTGATGTCAACTGTATAGCTGTATGAACGACCCTGCCAGTACAATGGATAGGACAGTGCAGGGGTAGGAAGGAGCATTCAAGCTCTGAGCAGATACCCCTTCAAGCCACTGTAACAGCCCTGTTCCTCGATACAGAAGCACAGCCCCAGATCCTCCCTGGGCTGCTTGCTCCCAACCTGTGCTCCAAGGCTACTTATTTCACAGATGCAAAGAATCTGCAATGAACACCCAATTCTGCAATGAACACCCAAGGTTTTCATGGTCAGGGGCAGAAGCAGTTCCTTCTGACATTGTCCACACATTTTTTTTTGTACATTTCTATAGAATTAGTTCCTCTCATTAACAAATATTCCCTTCTAGCCTTTGCTTTGTGGCTGTTTGTATTTTTGTTCCCATCATAATCATAAACAATCGGAGTGTGTTTTGCTGTTTAGCAGTTAAATTCTTTTGACTTATATACAGGCACGTAATGTTTCTGTTTATGTCACATACAAATAGGTTTGTCATCGATACCTCGCAACATTCCACCAGATACTCGTATGATTGACCTTCAAAACAACAAAATTAAAGAGGTCAAGGAAAATGATCTCCAAGGACTCACATCACTTTATGTAAGCTTGCTATTTTCCAAGTTTGAAATCCTACTTAGCAACCCGAAATATTTTCATACTTCAAAAATACAAATGGTATTTTTCATCTCCAATAGTATCCAGAAAAATAGTCTAACACCCGCATGGTAAGAAGCAAATTTCTTTGAGCTGTAAGAACTATGCTACTTTCTGTAACATCCAGAAAATATACCATATGTTTCACACCAAAAAGACCCTCAAGATTGCTTCAGCCCTTCGCATGCACAGAAACATTTCTTACATTTCAAAGCTGCAAGACAAGTGCTCCTTTTTTATCTGCTTAGCTGTAGAATAGCAGAAAGAACTTAATGTCACAAGACAACTAGAACAATATTTTCTGAGGGTATTTTCAAAAGCACACAGCATACAACTAACACATACACCACTGAAACTGGTATTACAAATCCAAATGACCTGAACAGAAAACGGACCAGGTTTGAAGGTCTGGTGCTTTACTACTATTTAACATGCTCAAGTATCCAAGTAGACACAGGCTTTAAAATAAGTATCACCTGTAACTGATAAAGCTAAATATGTACAGTACACAATAATCCCTTTTTATAATGAAGACATTATACTATAAGACTATAATATAAGACTATAATATAATATAAGACTATAATATAATATAATAATTATAATTATAATATAATATAAGACTATAAGACATCTACCTGGAAAGGTAGATTAAATCTGGTTTGGAATGCTTATTTCCACAAGATGTCACTGTAGATCCAGTACCAGCAAACTCTGACAATTTTTAAATTTTCATTGTAAAAATGACAAATCTGTTCCACAAGTTACAGCAAATTGACATTCTATTCCACAGTAGAAAGAACATGAAATGCACATTAAAATAACATAACCCAAATCCTTTTCAGTTATATTTGATTCCTGAGCAAGAACTGAAAATTTACTGGATCTAAGTCCTTATGAATGGGCTTGTTAATTATTACGGGTTAAGCAATATTAGAAAAAATAGGAACCATATAAATTCATCATTTGCAACAAAGAGTTTCCAATTGCCCTTAAGCGTCTCG
Source organism: Bucorvus abyssinicus (assembly GCA_009769605.1). Taxonomy (NCBI): domain Eukaryota; kingdom Metazoa; phylum Chordata; class Aves; order Bucerotiformes; family Bucorvidae; genus Bucorvus; species Bucorvus abyssinicus. The sequence goes on from CM020037.1 coordinate 8,039,502, forward strand.
CGTCTGACTACAGAATGGTCTTATCAGCAAGTTAACCACTAACTGTAGTTTACATTCAGTATAAAAGATCTTATAGAAACTAACCTCCAATGACTGAGAAAGTCACTGGAATACATCAACAATCACCACACTGTATACTGGAGTCACCACTTAATTACAACTGAAAACTCTGAGCTGGTCTGACTTCTCTCATCACTTAATTTGTGGCAAGGCCTAACAGAATTTTTACTGAAAGTAAAGTTTACTTTGTACAACTTCTCCACATACTAGTCTACTTAGCAAAGGCACAGATGGCAATTTGGATTACAAAGGAGCATTTCCTGTTTATTTCCTTGAGCTATCCTCATTTTTCTCTGGGAAAAAAAGATTAAGTGTGTTTTGCTCTACTTCTTTTTCTCCACGATTCCAAAGAGCAGACGGCTTACGGGCAGCTCAGAGAAGGCAAAACCAGAACTGAACAGTGCAGAGATGTGATTTGACATTAAAATAATTTCAGATAACTCGTATTTGTTGTCTGTAGTAACTCATTACAAGTTCTCTCATAACATATAGCAACAAAGAACAAAAACTGTCCCCGAAAAGGACTAGTGTACTGTACAGGAAAGACTTATTCACAGGACCTGAAAAATTATGGCAAGTAAGATATAACTTCCTGTGTGTTTATGTCATATACAGACATTAACTTCTAAGAAATTCAGATTAAAACCCTGACTTCTATTTTGCAGCATTATGCTGGAAAAAAAGATTAAATTCTCAGGTTTGAGAGTTACAGTAGGGAACAACAACAAAAGAATATCACCCCCATCCAACCACACAAAATATATGAAGAGAAACATTATTCTGCCATTTCTTCTCATTATCCATTGGCACCTTGTCGGCTCTGACTTGTTTTTCTCTATGTTCTAGTTGATGCTCCAGCTTTCAGGTTCTTTTTTTTGGTTTTCACAATTAATTGAAATGCCCTAAGTACATACAAAGTGCTAAAGTTTGGAATGATGGAAAAAAATTTTTAAATACTTGTTAAATTATATATCAAATTCATTACTTAAAATTCGTAATTGTAACATACCTGTATAAAGACATTTTCTTTGTGCTGCTTTTCCCATATCTCATAGGCACTGGCTTTGAACAACAATAAAATATCCAAGATCCATCCAAAAGCCTTTCAACCAACAAAGAAGCTACGACGACTGTATTTGTCCCATAACCAGCTAACAGAGATCCCGACAAATCTACCAAGAACTTTAGCAGAGCTCAGAATTCATGCTAATAAGGTTAACAAAATCCCCAAGGACATATTTAAAGGAATGAAGTCTCTACATGTTTTAGGTAAGTCCAATTAAATTGAACAGAAAATGTGTTTATCAAAAATGTAACACAGTGTATAGAATTTCCATTCAAACATTTCCCCAGTGTGCAATTCCTCTTAAGGAGATGTTCATGCTGTCAAAACCTATCTTTCACCATTTAATTTCCATGTGAAGTTGCTACACAAGTGAAGTTTCTGGTCACCCTGCAAGCCAAGTTAGACAGCCTTTATTCACTGAAAGCTGTGACTTCCAGCTCTTGTGATAGGTAATTGATGCTAAACATTAATTAACACTTAGAATATCAGAAGTCATAAATGAAATTAATTCAGCTGTTTATAATTTAGTCCAACATATACAAAATTCCTATGCCATAAATACTTTTTTTTAATTCCCTTGGACAGAAATAAGTGCAAATCCTATTAACAATAATGGAATAGAGCCAGGGGCTTTCGAAGGAGTAAATATCTATCACATAAGAATTGCAGAAGCTAAGTTAACTTCAGTTCCTAAAGGTAAGCTTTGTTTTACCTTTTCTATTTTACCTATACCAGTATACTCCTAAATAAAATGCTTTAACATCTATATCAGTATTACAATGTTCATCAACTCTGTTTTGTACTGTTCATTACTACCTAACCATCTCCTACCTTCCTCTTCTTTTTGCATTTGGTCTCCCGTTCTACATCTCAGACATATGCATGAGCGTGCATGCACGCTTGCTCTCCAGCCCCTCTCCTGCCTTCTCTCCCCATCAGGCCACCCGCTCTTCCCCTCAGAGTCATCCAGAGACTCTTCTCAGGAGAAACAATGTGAAGAAAATTATAGTAAGATGTCACTTCACACCTTTCATATCAGCCTCTCAAAAATCCTTGCAAAGAAAGGATAAATCCTCTCTTATTTGATCTGGGTCATAAGGGATACAGAATTCCCACTTCCTTCATGCTTTTAAAATGAAACCCCCAAATTTCTATCTTTCATTTTGAATGTTTCAAGCAACTTGGTACCTCAAATATGTTCTGCAATATAACCACTTTAATGCAAAATCCATATATGCATTTTATACGTCTTCTGATAGGGTTTTGCTACGTGAAACCTAATACTACATTTTAATTAATTTCAACATAACATTCTACCAAATTAAATCACTCCTTCATATAAAACTATTAACTTGTGATTTGGAGGTAGTCATAAATTAAAACACTAACTTTATAAATCACTGACCTCCACACACAAAAAAAGTAGCATGAATGAACTCAGTACAACACTCTGCCTGCGTTTTCTGTAGATCACTGTAGTATTTAACCAATTTGTCATCACTTTCAACTGCTCTAAACTACTAGCTAAGAGAAAAAGGGAGGAAACAGAGTGTAATACCATATGTTTTACCATTCATTAACATGCAGGGACACCAACAGTTGTTTTCTTAGATGTTTATTTCTGAATCATTCAGATAAAGAACTTGTTTCTTACTAAATTTAATCTTTTCTTGCAGATAGATATATATGCAAAGATATATAGGATCTTGTCTCTGTAGAGGAGAACACTAAAAAAGCCCCAACAACAAACTCACAAAACCAACTCACCACAACTGTTTAAGTAATTTTAATATCTGAAACTATCTGGCTGCCTATGGTAACACTCACCAACACATAAAGATGACATTCTTCTAGTATCATCATAATACCACCTCCTATCACCAAAAAAACATAAATAAAATGATTCAGATTCTGTCTTTGTTATAGAGAAATACCCTATAAGGAAACACAGCATGAGGTCCAATATGTGGTATCAAATACATAAATAAATCATGAACAGGATTTCACAGTGAACACATTCTACTAAGTTTGTAAATCCTTCTATCTTCAAATGTTATAATGACATAAATGGAATTTTAAAAATGTAACTTACAAAATGCACTTAAAATCAAAAATGGACAGCTGGGAAGTCTTTCCTCTGAGTGCTGTAACTCAGACACAAGCAGCACCCAGAGGAACTGTCAAGTGGAATGTAAACTGGAAAGAAGCCCAGACAAACACACTCCAAAGCACATCAACTGGCATAAAAACAGAGTGTAAAGCACACCCCTTCTCTCCGGTACTGCAATGCTACACCAGACAGCAATGGCAGTGGGAACAGCGCTCTCCTCAGCCAGGCTAGTAACAGAAACAAGGTGTTCATCTTGCTCGGTGTCAGGGTGCCATCTAGACAGATGCTGGTAAAACTGAACCATGGGCAGCAAATGGCGATTCCAACCTGTCACTCTTGTTCTCTGCCCTCACTACAAGGATACTGCTAAAAGGATTCTCACCTCCTGGTCTATTCACTGACAGTTCTGAATAGGGACTGTTTGGTACCACCTGAGAAAACAGCTTGCACAGGAAGGTGCATTCCAAATATCTCATTTTGCTTCGAGAATTCCAAAAGCTTTCCTCCCTGATTACACCTTAGGAGCTATAATAGGGCAGCTGTTACGTTGTGTGGAAGAAAATACGTATCTACAAAAAATATCATAGGTTCCACAGCAGCAGGATTTTGACTACCAGCTGTTGGATAATTGTACATAACGTAGAAGTTCCATCTTTGACAAAATGTACAAAAGTACATGAAAGCCATCAAAAAGAAAGTTAGCAAAGTTATATCAAATTTTGGAACTGAAATCTTAACATCAGCATATGCACTTCTTAATTTTTAAAAAATTATTATTTTAAACCAAACGGCATGGATTTTTTTCTATTATTTTTTAATTTTAAAAAAAGTAACATACTTGATGTAGATACACACACATGCCTACCCCCAATTCTTCACCCAGTCCTAAGCACAAAGGAAAGAAGCTGTTTGGAGAATTACAAATATTCCAATGAAAACAAGTTGACTTATTTGTCTCATCCTGTGCATTTGTTTTTCATCAGACTTCCCCTCCAGTTTACTAGAACTTCACTTAGATGACAATAAGATCACAGTCATCGAACTTGAAGATTTTAAACGGTATAAAGATCTTCAAAGGTAAAATTCCCACATAGAATGCTTTTGTTTGATAAAAGGTTGGACCTGGCAGAATTTTATTTGATACTTCTCTTGTTAACAGGAGAAAAGAGAATTTAAAACTTTAAGCATTTAATAAGAACTGCTGTAAGACCAAGCTTTAAAAACTCAAACCAAACCCCAAACATGAGCCTTGCTATTACATGTCCTGGCTGCAGTTTACAATAGCAGCATACGTTAAGAACAGCACCTGATTACAAAATGCAGCCCTCATCAGTCCATAACTCATGCGCCTAGGTAGTATGTAACAGAGCACGGCTTTTAGATACGATCTTCTGAAACGCTAGTAGCAGTACACCTCAGTTAAGCATTGCACATATTTCTCGTACTCAGAATATATGAACCTTTGTGGTCACACGGTTTATGGACAGTTCTCAGTATTTGTCTCTCTCCTGGACCCTATCAGGCCTGGGCATTTTAACTCCTTGGGCACTCACCTCACAAATCACTCCCCAAGAAGAGGTCTACAGCAACACCAACGGATTTTTGTTCGAGGAACAGAATGCCTTTCTTGCAGCTAAAGCTTACAGAATTTAAGAGTCATAATAGCTTTTTAATTCCAGGGAAGGCTTACATGTTCTGGAAGGAGATACTCCTTCCATAACCCAAAGAAAAATACAAAAGGATGGCATGAATAGGGAAATTTGGTATTTATTTTATACAAACACAGGGAAAAATTGGTGAATTAAGAGGAGATAAATTCACCTCCTGAAAACTAGCCTCAGAGAAACAGAGTAGCTGGTAAAGGAAACAACTTGCTAACTGTTTCCAAACGTGATGGGGTTTAAGAAAAAGAAAAAAATGCATGTTTTTGAGGAACCTATCTCCAATGTAGGACAAAAGAAGGGGGTTCTTTCTGTAAAGCTTAGTTAAATACTCTTAAAATATGGCTGAGCAGCACTGAATTTTGGATGTGGTAACAGAAACTACTATCAAAGAGGAACTACTGAACTGCATTTAGACAACAGCTTCAGTTTCTGAAGAAATCAAGAAAGAAAGGAGAAAAGGGGGATTGCAGGATGCATGGAAAGAGCAACTCCAAACTGACCTGTGCCTTCGTCTTCTGAATCATCTTCCTAGCAATGCAGGCTGGAGTCTTATAGCAAAAAAAATCTAAGGCCTAAATTAAGGAAAATGTGAAAGTAGAAAAAGAAGGTAGTCTTGCATATTTTTACAATATAAAGCTTCTGACTAAGCTATATATATAACTTACAAGACTTGTTCTTCTTTGGCTATTTATTAGAACAACTTTTTATTAGCGAGTATACTTTGTAGCTATACTACTTGATAAAAGAGCGTGATTTATTTTACAAGCGGATTGGTTGATGTTAATAATTTGAACTCCTGCCACTGAAAGCAGAAAAACTGCACGCAAAACTGGACAATTGCTCACATCAGGCTACTGCTGTCCTTTAAACGGAGATTAAATTAAGAAGAAAATATACGTTTGTTGATCAATGGTGGATTTTTTTTCTACCGGGGGAAGATTTCATCATCTCTCCCCAGTTCTTTTTTCCCCCTATGTCTATTCCTGTGTATTTCAATCTTAAAAGTATGCTCTTCAGTGTTGTTATGAATCGCAATTAGCCTTTAATTAAATGTTTCTTGTACTATTTCTAGGCTAGGCCTTGGGAATAATAAAATCAAAGAGGTGGAAAATGGAAGTTTTGCCAACATACCAAGTATACGTGAAATCCATCTTGAGAAAAATAAGCTCAAGAAAGTGCCTCCTGGATTACCTGAACTGAAATATCTGCAGGTCATATACTAAACTTAATAGAAAACTCTGGTAGTTAAAAGTTGTTTGACTTTCACACTGCTGAACTGAGTAGAACATAACTAAAAAGCGTAATTAACTGTCACATATTTTGACATGACACTCATACAGGAAAGCCTGCATTCATGTATGTACTTAAAGAAATAAACGAGATCAAACTTTGTTACAAATTTATTAGCTTCCACATCAGCAAGCCAGAGTGGAAATTTTTCCATTCCCAAGCTGAAAAAGTCTTAAATCCAAACTAAATTAGTTATGAGGCTGAAATCGTGAGATAAGATTTTAAAATAGTTTTAGAACTCAATAGATTCTGCAATAAAATGCTTTCAAAACCCATTTATTTCCTGAACACTGGGACAGCAATAAAAATCATATGTTTTATAAGATGACCTACACCTTAGGATAGAGAGCAGAACAAAGCTTGAGGAAACATGAAGAAATGCACAGATTTCAGAGCACGTGATAAGCTATTTGGTAAAAGATTTTACCTCTGAATTTCATTTCTTTCCACTTCTCATTTCACTTCCAATTAAAGGAAAATCTTTTGAGATAAATGTGTATATATATTTAAAAAAAACCCCACAACCCATAACCACAAAACCCAAACATTGACTTACAACGTGAGGTAAAATTAGATATATGACAAAAGAAGTCTGTAGTCAACGTACACTATTTTACACAACAAATTCTAAACTTTACTATCACAAGCCCTTTTTTCTTTTTACTAATATAAGCTACATCAGCATTAGGCTGACCTGTTCCTATAACCATACAGACAAATAGCAACTTTCCCAGAGACCACTTTTTAAAATTTATTACATTACCAAAAACATGCATTTGAGAGAACATAACACTGCTTTATTATAGTTCTTACTAGAAGAGAATATAAAATTGCATTTTAGAAGAATGTTCTATAATTATTCTGACAACATACTGATAAAACACCATATAATTTTTTTTTTTGTGGGAGAGACTGTGGCAGGAGTGAGACATTTTTTGAAGATTTAACAGACTTTTTTAATTTGTTACTATTAAGACCTGTATCCAACTGATCTTACAGCAAACCTCAGATATCTATATGCCAATAAATGTTCAGATATTTTTCCCATTTACACTAAAGATTATAATACTAACTATTCTATTTTACTGTTCCTTACTGCTGCAGGTAGTCTTCCTTCATTCTAATCATATTGCCAAACTGGGAGTGAATGATTTCTGTCCAACAGGACGAAGAAAGAAGAAAGCGCTATACAGTGGCATAAGTCTCTTCAACAACCCTGTAAAGTACTGGGAGGTTCAGCCTTTAACTTTCCGCTGCATTTTAGCCAGAAACAGCGTGCAACTTGGAAATTTTCTCAAGTGATAACAAAGTTGGTCATTTCAAAAAGCAATTTGTCCAAATCAGTTCTAAAATACTTGAAAGTTGCATAAAAATGCCAATTTTACACTATTTAATCAGTTTACAAAGTATTTACTATTTCAGAGATAATTAGAAAAAATATGTTGGTAGGATCCATTGTATTATTTGACAATGTACCTACCTACATCTGAATAATTTAAACAAAAGCCTTTAAATCTCATGGAAGGACTCTTGGAAGTGGAACTGGAAACTGTATTTGATGTTTCCATTAGAGATGTTAAATTCTTTACTCAAATCACACAGTTCTGACATATTCTTTCTTTCAAATCAATTCTAAGAACCAAGTGAAAGTGACTTTTTCCACAGTAAGGACCTTTTCCTCTGCCGAAAAGTGTTCTAAGAAAAGTTGCAAAAAAAATTATCAGACTTCAAGAACAACTTCTTGTGCCATTTTTAAATAATCAGCAAAGATGCAATAAAAAGGTACGGTTGTGAGGTCTTTTCTATCTAAAACTAGAATGTATTTTTATGTTCTATTGTGTGAGATAAAGGCAGGTTGCATATCAAGAACTAACACGCAAAAAAGGCTTTATAAAAAGTTTTTGGTATTTTTTCTTGCAACTTTAAGAGGAAAATATCCTTCAGGGTTTTGCTAGCATTATAATTTGATACGCTCTGAACATTGAAAAGTAGGATTCAAGATTTATCATATGCTTCAAGCTTAATAGGAATGATTATTAAACTCCCTTTAGGCCAGCACAACCATTTTCTTTTATCTATAACAACTGTAATCATGTTTTTCATTTAATTTTTTCCTCTTTGATATTTTGACATCACACGGGTTAAGAATCCCTCATTAAGTACCTTAAAATTGCTGAATGCAAGCAGATAGCTGGAACTCAGCTGCCCTGACTTCTTACATAGGTCAGCACATAGAATTCTCAATACGGACAGTACTGTATAAAATGGATATGTTATATATCTATTTAGTGTATATTTGCTATTGGGATTCAAAATAAATTAAATAAACTTAGAGAATACTTGCATTTGTATACTTGATTACATGATAGGTTGTGTCAAAACATTCAGAGATTATAACCAAACATCTTTCTGACTCTTCTCTAGATAGTTTCTCTATTCTTCCTTTTTCCAAATCTACATACCTTGTGGATCATTTACCTCTGTTGTTCTTCACAAAGTTAAAAAATCTACACTTTATTTGAAGCAGCCTTGGGAAATGACACAGACTAGCAGGAGAAGAAAACACTACATAGAAGTCCACCTCCCTGAGTACACTAAGCAGTAAGCGTCAAGTCGAATATCTGACTTTTTTCATTTGCTTGGTTTCCTTGTAGTTAGTACTGTGTTAGCACCGCTGTGCTGTTGAGACCCAAAACCACACGGGGAGAGGAGGGAGAGCGAGCCAGGGAAAGCTTTTAATGGAGAACACTTTTTGTAAATAGAAATTCTGTAAAACAGTTCAAGGCAGAATAAAACCAAAACCAAACACTAAACAAAACCCAAAACAAATCTGCAGATCACCAAGCATCTTTCTAGCCCTGGCTTCTGATGATCACAATCACAGAATCATTTTGGTTGGAAGAGACCTTTAAGATCATCAAGTCCAACCATTAACCCAGCACTGCCAGGTCACCACAAAACCATGTCCCTCAGCATCACATCTATATGTCTTTTAAATACCTCCAGGGATGGGGACTCCACCACGGCGCTAAGCAGCCAGCATCACATCTATATGTCTTTTAAATACCTCCAGGGATGGGGACTCCACCACGGCGCTAAGCAGCCTGTTCCAATGCTTTACCACCCTTTCTGTAAAGAAATTTTTCTGAATATGCAACCTAAATCTCCCCTGGCACAACTTGAGGCCATTTCCCATCATCCTATCGTTTGTTACTTGGAAGAACAGACTGACCCCCACGTCGCTACAACCTTCTTTCAGGGAGTTCTAGAGAGTGAGAAGGTCTCCCCTGAGCCTCCTTTTCTCCAGGCTAAACAACCCCAGTTCCCTCAGCTGCTCCTTGTTCTCTAGACCCTTCACCAGCTTCATTGCCCTTCTCTGGACATGCTCCAGCCCCTCAATGCCATTCTTGAAGTGAGGGGCCCAAAACTGAACACAGTACTCAAGGTGTGGCCTCACCAGTGCCAAGTACACAGGGAACGATGTTTCTAGGGAGTTCATGTCCTAGCAAATAACAGGAGGAAAGCAGTCATCAGTACTGAAAATTGTAGTTAATGAGTATATTCATTGTTAGTTCGTTGAGTTTATATCATCGTCTTCTTTAGCCATCACTAAGGATCTCTAAATATAGACCGGTGTTAGAAAACAGAAACTGATGTATATACAGAGAAAAAGGCTATACCTTCAGCAGATTTTTCCACTCAGGAATTAGTTACTACACTCATAGAACACACAGAGCTGTTGAAGTACACTTCACACAGGGGATACTTACCAGTTTTCACTGCAACTTGGCACTCCCAGCTGTTTAACTGAAAGAATAAACTCACAGTGTAATGTAGTACATTACACTAATTTAGCGATAAGGATTAAAAGAAAACATAACAGAGAGAGCAACAATTCTAACTGAAGCTTATAGAATGGACAACAGGAACACTGCATCTGCCATGACTACAACATTTAAGAAGATAGACTAAGGCCTGAACACATGTAGAACAACTTTTTCTTCCTTCTGTTAGCCTGCACCTTCACACCCGAAAGCAGGCCAGTTCAGCCAACCCTCTGCTAATAAACCTACCCAGCAGCAAGGAGCTCTTGGAAGCAGTTACCTACACTCTCAGTACATCTTAATAACTGCATTTTGGATAAGGTTTTCAAGCATAACAAATGCCCACAGGTGAGTAGGTTGCCACATGAACAAATAAAATCCTTCTTGCTTTTGTTTAGACTGCCTGTGTTCCCATGACTGCCAGACACACGTAAGAAAAATTGACATTGGGTCTCCAAAGGCAAGGAGATTTGGCTGAGGTTAGTTAACGAGCCTAATACAGACACCAGAAAGTGTCCCTCAGTCTTGGACCTCATCAGAAATTTTCCTTAGGGCGTGGCTTTAGCAGAGTAGTCTTAGTCCCTCGAAAGCATGGTTAGTACTTCTTAAACCTAAGAATGCTTAACAGGTTACTGTCGAAGTCAATAAAATGGGAAAGCTTTGTAAAAATGTACCAAAGTTCTAAGAAGTAGAAGCCTGTTTAGTCTTAATCTTGTTCTTTCAAAGCCTTAAAAACTCTCTGGCCTTCTCATTCTTTCCTCTCTGCCATACATCCAGACTGAGAAACTCTTCCTACAGTCAGCATCCATGGATACATATAACATTCATAGAAGGAACTGCAACACTATCTTGAAGACACTACCTCTATTCTCACATTTAATAAATAATCTGTAAAGAATTTTACCAACTGCTTAGCTTTTCACCATCTCCAGGTGTATTCAATTAGCTTTGAAGTTTAAAAAACTTTATCCGTGACGTGAACTGCATTGGCAATTCTGCACTGAGGCAAGTGGTTCATTCTAAGTCTCTCCCGTATGAGTTATTTTTAGCGAAAAGACAGTAATTTCCTGAATCGTGTCACATAAATTTATAGGATGTCTGTCACTTATGAGAAAAAAGTCTGTTCAATGACCCTCCACTATTTTCCACTATCATTCTTTGGCTAGTATTTGTGGATAATAATAACAAATAACTTATATACCTTGTGTCTTTGGCATACTTTAACACAAACCCAAGTGGATGTCACAATGATATACAGACATTGCAATATAAAATGTGCCTTACACATTCTCAGCCATGATTTCTGAATATGGACAGCAACAAAATTCACAGAATAACTAACTAATGATATTATACTGGTGGTTCAATAAATAGTCTTTCCACAGAACAAGGAAGTTCGCTATCAGCAGACAGGGAGAAAAACTGTCAAGAAATGAACTCCACCTTTACATTCTCCACAGATACTCAGAAAAAGGGAAGTGGGAGAAAGAGAGATTTAATATAAAACCTTCCGAGAGTCTTATTACTTATTCCTTCTACAAATAATTACTTTGCTCTAACAACAAAATTATCATTTATTCCGTCTAAACTTTCCATATTTTAATAGGCTTCCGTCTTCTGAAAATCTGTCAGGTACCTACGAGACAGTTAGCCGATTTCACCAGAGGATGGCAGCCTACTGTTACCAATGGAAGGAAAAGACATTCCAAAGAATAAATAACAAAGACTGTTATTGCACAGTAATAGTCCAGTAAACTTCACAAATACTGATTAAGCAAAGTAGCCTATTTGAGTACTGAAGCACTATTTGAGTACTGAAGCACTATTTGAGTACTTCTAAAGACTGAATTCTATGTCCTGCTCTACACCATTAACTTGCCAAAGGATGAAATGACCTTATCTCTCCAAGGCTTCTCCCTGCCTTGTTCCCCAATATCAACATACTTCATGCAGTACTTTAAAACACAGTTTTAATAATAATACAAAGAATAATATAGAAGTTACACAACATTAGCAGACAAATAACAACACACTTGATAAGATACTGAAAGTTTAAACAATACAAAATACTATCAAATCACGGTTTTAACTCACACCATCAGCTATGTCAAGTGCATACCATGTAAATCAAAACGTACATTCAATAAAACAAGCTTTCATATACATATTGAAAAGCCAAAAAAAATTAAAAACAAAATTTTGAAGCATCAAACCACTTCAGTTTGATACAGGTTTGTTACGCAAGCAAGACACGTAATGAAGAACAGTTTTGCAAAGATGCCTATGCCATGAGACCCTCAATCTCAAAATCCCATTCCACCTTATATCCTCAGTAATATTAGTCCCAATGCAGCAGCATCTTCTCTATTTCCTGTATTTCCTTTACAGCAATATATGCATAGGTTAGAAATACAGGTTCAGAATCAGCTACTTGGTTGTCTGCAGACTAGCGTATGAAACTCACAGATCATCTAGGTGCTTTCTCTCGCTGCTAAATGAGTTAAAGTGAAGAACTGTTGATTTTTCTTCCTTTTTCCAGTATCAATAGTGTCTTCCTCCTCTGCCCATCTGACAGTTTACACGAAAACTGCAGGAATTCAGTGTATCTGGCAAATTGACTAAAAGTGTCTACTGCACTCAGAAGCATCAGGAAAGAGAGGACAGATAGACAGAGAAAGAGCACAGCTACCTGGATATCACTGTATGACCTTAGGAAAAAAAAAAAGAGTTGTAAAATCATAAAAGCACAGTGAAGTATGGGCTGGACAAGCAGACAGCCAGGTGGGTGGCTGAACAGCAGGGAGCAGAGTGAATCCCAGCTGGAGACCAGTAACTAGTGGTGTACCCCAGTGGTTAAACTGGCTCCAATTCCGTTCAATGTCTTCATTAATGATCTGGATGAGAGGGCAGATTACTCTCAGCAAGTTTACAGATGACACAAAAGTAGAAGTAACGGATGATATGCCAGAAGGTTGTGCTACCATCCAGAGCAACCTCAAAAGGCTGGGAACAAAGGGAACAAGAAAGGAAAGTGCAAAGACCTGTAGTTGCGGAGGAATAACCCCATGGATTGGGTAAACACTAGACCAGATGGACAGCAGCTTTTCAGGAAAGGACCTGGGGATCATCGTGGACAACAAGTTGAACACGAGCCAGCAATGTGCCCTTGCAGCAAGAAGGCTGTATCCTGGGCTACATTAGGATAAGGACAATCTCTTCATTCCCAGTGTTAACTGTCACTAAGTTACTCCATGAACAAGAAAGCTACAGGAGTTTGGATTCCTATGGACTTGAGCCTTACAACTCTCAGATTCTTCCTTGCACCAATACCTCAGCATATTCTTCTACAGCTGCCTTCCACGGCTACCACCAGTTTGGCTGCCAAGTGACAGAGCTAAGAGTATCACAAGGGGTTAGTCACCATCGTCATCTTGTCATCTGGCTGCTCAGTTTACAACGGAGCATTTATAACTGTCTTTTTCTCAGTTGAAGTACCTCTTCTGAGCACTTTCCTCTACCCAGCTGCTATTTTTCACAAGTTTGTAGAAAGTACCTATACATTTCCCTCTCTTCTGTGTCAAATCTGGTTATAATTGACAACGAAGTTCAAAAGACACTGGGTGAAATAAGTGACAAAGATAAAAAGTTTCCTTTCTTTAGGAAATCAAGAGATGAAAGTTTGGCTATTCTAACCATAGCAGAAACTTCCAGAAAGTTTCACATCAGCAAGTATCCCACCAAGAATTCCTGCACCAGCATTTCCCAAAAGTGAGGCAAATGCCCAAGACTAGACCAAGAGGAAAAGGAATATAAATAAAGATATGCAAGCTTTTACCCATTCATACTGGCTTGGTAAAGTAGTTCAGTTACCTAAAATAGGTTATGTTTATGAAATCTGATACGGTTATTCATGGTTATTAAATTTTGAAATTATGTTAAATGATTTCAAACAGCATTTACCATGTCCTAAGAAGCAGCTTCTGCTCTCAAAGACAGCAAGTACCAACATTAAAATACATATCATACTCATTCAACTGTAGTTGGCCATTTGCTAATTTTATGAGGTTTCTTTTCAAGTTAAATCTAGAGATTTACCTCTTTCAGAGCTTAGGTCTCCAGCTAATATTTTGATATTTACCACCAACAATGCTACAAGGAGTTGCATTCACTGAAATCTGTTTAAGCAGTTTCAAGTATCTCAGAGAATACTGCCCAGTAAAACTGAACAAAATTAAGAGGTCTCAAGTTCACAAGTTTGAACTACGCCAACTTGTTCTCCCCATTCCTCAAAGTTTCTGGATATTTTCCCATGTTGCCTTCATTTTAACAAAAAAAAACAAAAAGAAAAAAAATTCTGCTTCACAAGTGTGGTTTTTTTAATGGCAGATTGAACAAGAAAAAGATTAATAACATAAGCTTTCTTTTTTCCTCAATAATTTCAAAGAAAGTAATAAAATCCTAATTAAAATATTAGAAATACCACTAAACATCACCACTCACTATTTCACACTCTTAAGAGCAGATTCCTGGTTAAAATATTGCACTATTTATCCAGAAAAACTAATGTATACCACAACAGACAGAAGAAACATTAATATTTGCATTGTATTTTGATTAGAATTTAACACCAGAAAGACAATAAAAGCAATGATAAACTAAAAATAATTAAATCATTAATCTGAAGTCTTTTTTTTTCTTCTTCACTACATTTAGAATTTAAGATTGTTTCTTGGGGTATTTTTCCCTCCTTTTCTGGGGAGACTAGAGGTTTGAGAACAACGCTGCTAATAGGAAACATATGGAAAAGCCCTGGAGTAAATGAAAATCTGACTTGAATTCCAAACGCCACGTATCACATACCAGTGCCTAAAATTATCTGGTAAGATAAATCTGAGATTTACCCTGCGTACTGAATGAACCATGAGATCGAAGGCAGTATTAAGTATAAAATAAACAGAAAGGCCTTCACGATATTTAAGATATTTCCAAAACTAATAAATACTTTGAAACAAGTTGTGATGTTTCTCAAAGCTTGTGTTAACAATAAAATATCAGCTTGACATAACATATTGCCAACAGACAGACTTGGTGCAGTTTTTCATGTAAAATAAACAGTTCTACTGAACTGAACAATGCAATTCTGGATTTAACCCCTATGTTGCTCTGATTGCAGTGGAAACACCATACAGCCAGGTTTTCCTACGCATGAACACATTTTCTGTCTCAAATTCTTGTCCAGGAGAAATTTGAAGACTACAAGAACTCTGGAACAGCAGCACTGTGGATGCAGTTTTGACGAGAATCCCACACATTTCCACACACAGCGGTCTTGCCACAAACTCCCTGTGCATAAGCAGTAAATCTGACAAGTCTGGATGCATTAGACTAGCCACATATATACAGACCATCTGTGCATCTCGTGCAGTGTGTTTCATACACCAGAATCATTGTGCATGTACTACCCATCACCTGCACAATAGTTTCCATCAGTGTCAAGAGGAGCAATACTGAAATTAATATGTTCTCTTCACAAGTACATTTGCAGTAATTGTTAAAGAGTTTCATCTGAATATAATGAGAGAATGTAAGTTAAGCATGGAAAAATCTCTAGTTGATCGGTTGCCAAAAGATGTAAAATTCCTGAGAGACAGAGAGGGAGCAATTCACCGACACAAGCAGGCACTTGCCTCTGAATTGTTCAGCCTGCGTTATTTCCAAGTGCTTTTCAAATACAAAGACTAATGAAAATATTTTCCTTACAGAAAGACTCTTCACAGAATATTTTAACTTTCTTTCTTATTTGTGGAAAAGGCAATTGGCCTGTCACTCTAAAGTACATTATGTTACTTAAATTTATATCCTATTCAAACCACCAAGAACATCCAGACAGCATACTATTCCTCTGTCAGCATTATCATCTGTCTCCTTTCTCTTCTACAGGATGAAAACAGGAACAGACTAAGCAACTCATGGTCATAGGGTCTAATATTTCTGGCATGAAGAAAGTGAAGAAATTGCTTATGTATTAACTTGATGAGTAGATGTTCAGATTCAGGAAGTGATGTAATAACCTAGTATTCTGCAAGAATAATAAAAGCAACGGTCTCCTCATTTCTTCAGTGGCAATACTGTGATGCAGCATAATTATTATTTGTTTAAGAAAAAGTTAGTGAGTAATAGCTAGAACTTAATAATTTCATGAAAGCTTACTCAGATTTTTGGAATGCACATTTTTCATTTATATTTTAAGCTAATATACACAATTTCCATTTAGATGTTACCCTCCTGTAAATTATTATTTCCAATATTTTCTATTTCCCCAAATACTAATTTTTTATTTAACTTCATTTATAAAATGACTAACATAGAAAACAAAAATACAAATAACTTCCAGAAATACAGAACTAGTAAGAAAATGTCAGTACAGCAGTATATATTTTCACTAACTGCATAATTCTGTCCTATATAATAACAACCAGCAGCATTGTCACATAATATGATTAATTCTGAGATGCCAGAAGCAAAGTACTTTTAGAAGCTATGTTCCATGCAAACATATACCTAAACTGGGTACTAAAGTTAATGGGTTTATGTTCTACCTGACAAACGATGCTCCTAGATAGTGGCCTGTAAATTTGGCACCTTTGATATGAAGATAGCCTGTTGTGATGCTGTGCAGAAGCAAACACACTTCAAACCCCTACCTGCCACTATCATCACCAGCCCCCATAAAGTACTTCCTTAAGCAGCTTGACAAGTGATTCTTTTATTTGTCATGTCTGGATCACAGTTAACAATTAGCATTTCATGGCTTGGCTTCGCGGACGAAGATTTGGGAAGGGCTTTAAAACAATTAGCATTTACCTATTGAAGATAGCAATGAACTCTTCAGAACACAAAAGAGATTAAGCAAGTATGAGGTCAATAGGCCACTATATCTCCTCCTTAAGACCACTATAAAGATGAAATCTGTAGGAAATTATTGTTCCTACAAACCCTTGTTATTGTGGCTCTTTCTTGGGGGTGGGGTGGGGGTGGTGGGGGAGGCAGCAATTCTTGACCAAAAGGTCTTCCTGGAACAATTAATACTGCTGTTCAAGGCTAAATAAAGTGCATGCAGATTGAATTTCTAGAAGTCAAAACCACAATCTAGTATTTCAGAAAAGTAGAAAGTCAGTCTGATGTAAACCCAAATGTTCTTCTTACTGTTTCCATCTAATAGATGGAAGAAAAAAAGTAGTTACTCTTCATAAGAACCTTTTATCATTATTTATGATAAAGCCATAAACACAGTGAACAGTTAAAAAACAAAAAAGGTTTCTTACCATACTAACTAAAACTCTTTGAGATGTTTTCCTTGAGCACCTTCCATTGGAGCATGCATACGTAAGGCAGTATTTCATTACTCCTATTTCAGGAATGCTTTGCCTCAGCTGTACAGTGTATTATAGATGCATACTGCTGCTTCTTGTGCTTTGTGCTTAGAACAGAAAGAGTAACACATGCTTCCCACTTTAACAGTTCCCTCCCAAAATCAGAATGCACAGGAACCTGAGAAGAGGAGAAAATGTGAGCATGGAAAACACATCTGTTAGATGTGCAGTTGCTTCATAAAGTAACTTTTTTGTCTTTCTAAAGAGAACCTTTCCACTCAAACATTCCATTGTGGGTAAACCTAGTACCTAGTTCACCTGTTAGCAATTCTAAACAATTACACCAGTCATCTCTGTGACTGTCTTCATAATACACAGACTTATTTAAAGGTTTCAGCAAATAAGCCCAGTGTTTGGCAAAGATGTGAAGGGAGTTTGGACAGCTGTCTTACAGTCATATAGAATATTAATACTTTTAAAGGCAGTTACTCCTATTGGCCCAATTCTCATAGAGTTCAATCTAATCACTCAAAGCACTGGTTTCATTCCATCCCCTAAGATCCAGTTAGATTATAACTTTTATTTATTTTTTAAAAAGAAACATTATGGATGTTTCTATTTTGGCTACAAATAGTTGTAGGCATTACCTGCACTCTCAAAATGTGAAAGGACAAGGCAAGAATCAGGTATCGGAAGCATGACATAACGCAATAAGGACACTTGCTTGATTACCACGGAAGATCTGTAACGAATGCCTAGATCAACTCACCCTTCCTAATGAAAAGGCCACCACTAACATGAATGATGTTTTAAGTGTGAACCAGGTTCAAGTCCTCACCAGAAGCAGCCATAATCTCAGAATAGCTAATGACAGAAGAAGCAGAAGACTCACTGCCACAGAATGCTTGGATAAAAGAACTATGAAACCCTGCCTCAGCTCTGGCAAGAAGCAGCCGTGACTCACAAATTATTCAAACAGTAGAACAACACTTCAATTTGATTACTTGTCATAAATCAAATAGCACATTTATTATATATGGCAGGCAGAAAATAGGTGCATGGACAAGTATCTTTCCCAAAACAGTGTTAATATCATTTAAAGAAAATCCAATCAAAATGGAGATATAAACAGAGAGTAACTGAAGGAAAGAGATGATGTAGAGATTATACCTTTCCTTGTAAGAGAATATGCCAGGGTAGAGATGGATGAGGCATAATAATACTCAGTGTTTTCTATGAAAGTTTCCAAGTCAGATTCTGACTGCAGAAAAAAAGAACTGCAGCCCATATAAGCAAAGCTGGCTGTGATAGCTGCATTATGAGGTCTTGTGCTAAAATGAGAGCCTTTATTCTTTAGAAGAAAGAGGGATAATAAAAATTAAGAAGGAGTTTAAGGATGATCTCCAGTTTCCAGACTATTGGAAAGGCATGAAAGGCTGCCTGGCAAAATACTCTGCACCACAAAGCAAGACAGTTGTACACACCTTTTGCTCTGGAAATGTTCAAATAAATATATTTACCATGAAAAGAAACATATTCTATAGTCATTATAAAAACAAGGATGGACCTTCATTTTTAAACACACACAGAAGTGTAAATGAGAAGCACTTTCCATCACGTACAAGGGGAAAATTTCTGCTAATGCAAAACATTTTCCTATGCATGATCATTCAGGAATTCTTTGGCAGATAACATAGACAACTGCTCCTATCCTTGCCTGAAAGCTTCTAAAGAAAAAAAAGCTTATTTTTTTGGCTATAAAAATATGATTTGCAGATTGGATACAAACACGGGAACAATCTGAAGTTGCAGCCATATTTTCTAGTTAGTTAAAAAAAAAAAAGGCATGAAATCCATAGCTATGAATGACCAAAAAAAGCTAATGAATAAGGCATTCATATAGATTATTAAGACAGAGTAGAATTCAAACTATCTCTTTCAGGTATCTATCAGCTTGAGGCATTGAAGTTAATGCTGTTTGAAATGAATGAGTAGACATGCCTGTTTTGGAATAGACTGGAGGAATGAATTTAATCTGTTAAAGTGGATGCTAAGAATGCTCTCCCAGTGAGCAGCAAGTTTCTAGCCAACTTCACAGAGCAAGATGAGAGTCCTCAGCTCTTGCTATTGTTTTGTTCGGGTTTAAGTCATGAGGGTCATGCCGAAGCCACTAAAGAACTAAAGGATACACTAATACTTTTTTTAAAATGGTAATTATAAAAGGAGTGTCATTTTACACTATCTCAAATAAATAACACTGAATAAACTATTACAGAAGCCAGTATAAAGGGTACCACACTATTTGGACTTATCAGCTTGGACTGCTCAGGGATCTCTATACTCTACTTTCAGCTATAATACCCTTCTCACTTTCTGCCATTACAAAATACTGTATGTTCTTTTCATTATACTCACAAAGTTTATTAATTTTGTTTATTAATGAGTGCAAGACACGTCATACACTATGATCATCTATATAATTTTATATAAGACACAAATCAAGCAAAATAAAGGCTGTGTTAAAGTTTGAGGTCCAACTGCTAATGCTGCTTCAAGAAAATGAATATACCTGCACCAGTAAACAATGGTTGCAAAAACAAACACTTCCATTCTATATTGGTGTAACCACAGATATACAATCTCCAATTAAGCAGGCAATATCCCAGACCTGCACGTGGGAGGACAATACAGCCCAAAGTCACCTACCTTGGAACCACCAAAGTAGGCTGTATAAAAATACGAAGTATAAAGCAGAGTGTATTTGTTAAACAAACTATTCAATTGCTAAAAATCTAAGTGTCAGTTGACACTCCTCAGAAGAGACTTATAATTTCATACAAAGGTCCAGGGTATTTTACAGTAACCAGACACTATTTGTTACAGAGGGCTTAGGATACCCACTAACTTATACTGTTTTCTAGTAAGAGTATAGGACAATTTGGGTTTTTTTTTCATTTTTTTAGGACTGCATGGTCACCTGAAAAGAACATTCTTTAAATGCAGCCATAAAACCTACACAAAAAGATGCTTAATTTCCTCTTTAAATTCATGGTTGTAGCACGCGTACTTAGGTTGTAACAGACTGACAAAAATCAACCAGCAACCACAACCCACCTTTGATTAGAAGAGTCAGTGAAGAACAGTAGTTCAGACTACCATGCAAAATCTACAGCCTAGCCAATCTTTGGAATTCTTTTTCAAATTACTGCTTTTTGTAAACTCAACTGTTTTCAGTTGCTCAACATGTTCTTCCTAGGAACTCCCAACAAAACAAAGCACCACGTATAAAACAGGCTGCGTAAGATGAGGGTTGCCAGAGCTTTGACCTTGTAATGCCACCTACTAAATGGGAAATAATTACAGAACACAGGACAAGGTTCAGGTCAGAGGCAACCGTAAGCACCATGCATGGTACAGCTCTGTCTTCCTTTCCTTTTGTAAACAGATTGGGTCTTGTCTCAACTCGACAGGATCGTTGATATGATCTAATGCCCCCATTTCCACAACCTTTAAAAACGCACATTCGCGCAGGGACACGCTCCTAGCCTGGCTTTCCATTGAAGAACAGAGTAACAACAAGTTGCAATAGCTCTTATTAACTGAGTGGTCTGGGCTCTGGCTGCGCTGGAAGCTCTGGAAGATCAAACAATTCAGTATCTTGATTTGCATCACTATCTGAATTTTCAGCTTATTTCTGGCACAGGATAAATAAATCCAGCAGCCACTACAGTCTTGATAATCAGATACCTTTGTGGATGGCAAGCACAAGTGCGTGCCTTTGCAGATCAGGTACAGGCTGCAGGTGGTCTGCTGCCAGTGTTTGCACGTTGCCAGTTGAGACCTAGAAATCAGGATGCAAAGAGTTTCTGTGCCTATAATGTGACTTTGAAGTGCAGCCCAGTCTAGATGATACACGCCTAAGGCTGTTTCCTTCTGCAGCAACCCACAGGCTTTATGGGGAAGCAAATTATAACATTCAAACTTCCTCACTGTATTTGATC
This sequence comes from Bucorvus abyssinicus, assembly GCA_009769605.1. NCBI lineage: Eukaryota > Metazoa > Chordata > Aves > Bucerotiformes > Bucorvidae > Bucorvus > Bucorvus abyssinicus. The sequence continues at coordinate 8,060,890 of CM020037.1, forward strand.
AAGCGTTCTCTTTTCTGCTGTGCAAACACCTCAAGTAACAAACTCACACCAGTTCCTATCTAAAACACAGAATTTCTTCAAAGTTGACAACTGAAGATTTTAAAATTTTGAGCTTGAGGCCTTTCTTCAGACATCTGATAGCAAGGCCAGACTTTGGCCAAAGCAGTTTCTAATTCTAATGAGACCACACTTTCAAGACACTTCTCAGTTCTCACTTAACACATTTGAATGCCTCTAATCCTCTATGAACAATATGCACTTTTTCTCCTTCCTCTATGCTTCATACGGACCATTATAAGTCGGGAGCAGGAGGGGGACGCAACACACGACCCAAAGAAACCCAAGAATCTTTTATAGCAGGATAGTGAATATAGGGAAAAGGCCAAGCAGGATAATTTATTCCTTCTTATACCAGGACCAGTCACCTCAGCGCCACTAGTTATCTTCTCTATTCATTCTATGAATATTTTGCCTAAAATTTTGAAATAGCAAATTTTTTAAGTTGACTGTTCCTCAGCTAGCTAACCAAACCTAAAATCACAAAATATTAAAAGTCTCCTTTCTTAGGTCTTTCAGTTCAGAACCAAAGTTGAAAAAGCTAGCAAGCTTCATGAGCTGAATGCAGTTAATAAAGATGGTAGGATGTAACATTTTAATTTATAAAAAGGATCCACTCACATTTAGCTTAAGAAAATAAATCAGCTTCAAGCCAGTCCTGACTTCTAGCCAGATAAACATCTTGCTTTGCATCATACTTGCACAAATAAAACGATGAAAAAAACCCTACAAATTCAACAAGCACTTTTTTTAAAAAACTGAAAACAAAAACATGTTGAAAACTTAACAGATTTGTCACAGCCTTTGAACCAAGAAGTCGTACGTGAATGATGTTAAATTTAGTCCTCTCCTTAACCTCCTTGTAAGGAAATTCCTACCCCACCTCAAACCAAACCTAAGAGAAGATCAAACCACACAACTCGACCAAGCTCACAAAGTACCGACTTGTTTGTATCCAACATAGTTCATGCAACACAGAAGAAACTGAGTCTTAATATATCCCATGGCTAGATCTGCAGCATCCTATACAGCTAAACATGCTTTAAGTCAAGAGCTTTGCTACAGTTTCTCAAAAGGACCAACTCTTTTGCTCTGCCACCAAGGATTTTTAAATGCATCATGAGATTTTTAAGCCTCCTGATAGCTTAAGAGGATTTAGGACACAATCAGTAGTTGAAAATGATAGAAAAGTATCAGGTATGAAATTAAAATTCTAATTTAGTCCAATTTTTATCTTTAGATAAGATAGTTCTAATTTTTGCATATGCTTTATTTAGAACCGTTACTATAATAGAGCTTCCAAAAATCTTTCTCCATATTCTTTGTCTTGCACTCAATAAAATCCTGAACTTTTTATCAGCAAATAACATTTTACTAACTAGCATATCAAATGTGGTGGGTTTTTTCATTTGCCATTATGAATGTATTCTAATTATTCTAAAAATCAATTACTTTCATTGTTTAGTATTATTTGAGCTAAGCAGTACAATGCAGCTATTCAGCTATTTACAGTGCTGTTAATAAAGGATTATGTAGTTTTATTTCAAATCCTTCAATCTTTCCCTTATATTCTGTATTCTCTACATAAATACACAGCTGCTTTTAGTTCCAGTATTGCCAGCTCCTACAATATTATTTTTGTTCATGAGTTCTGGTATTTTTCTTTACATGCCAATATTAGAATCATACATAATTTATCTCAGTAAACAATGTTCTTGTCCTCAGTGTTGCAAAGAAACCTCGGAAAGGTCAAGCAAACCATCAACTTCAAGAAGTTCAAAGACAAAAAAGAAGTACAACTTACTATTGCATTATTTTCTCAAATATGATACTGAAAGGCACTTTAAGAACCAAAATCTTCCTTGTGAATAGATTTTGAAAGAACACAATTCTTTAACCAAACTAAACGCATAATTTAATACTTCTGATAAATCACACAATTAATCCAGAACAGCATCTCACTTCAACAATAACAAAAGAAGATATTTTTCTCCATTTTTTGCATATAACGCAATTTAAGTACCATATACCAGCAAAAGCAAATCATGCCTTTTTTTTTCCCTCTTAAAAGCTATGAAAAACATTGTTCTTCAGTAAAATGACTTATATCTCATGTCAAACTTGTCTTTTTCATAGGAGGATTTATACTCTTTCTATACAACTTAGAAAAAACATGGTGGAAGCTTACTGTGAATCCTGAACTACAACTTTACAACAGCACTGAGAACTCCACCACTGCAGCCGCAGCACTGCATAGCACAACTACTTTGCAGGAAGGAAACAGGAAATACAGAATGTGGAGGGAAAAAAGGATAAAATGGAAGATGTTCGTAAGAGCTTTTCTATAGCACATGCTTTCCCCTCAATCTCAAGACAGTTAATTTTTTACTGTTTCTTAACTTCACTCTCCAGAGAACAAATCCTTTGCGCAACTGAATCACTGTAGTAGGAACTGCTCTATGAACTAACGACCTCTAAAGTATTTTTTTAAGTCTTACTCGCTCAACTTTTTTTAAAATGAGAAGTGGTAACACTGTAAGAATCTTGCACATAATTTTGAATTGACTTTAACAAAAGGAGAAATCACTGCTCAGACTTATGACACAGCAGCTACAGTAACTGATGATGTGGCACTCAACTTTTTTTTTTTTTCCCCTGGCAAATCAGAAGAGGGGCTAAGACTATTATTTTGCTTTGCCTTCCCACAAAGCTTCTCACCACAAAATATGGTTTAGAGACATCTTTTGTTCCTCCAGCTGTGCTAGGCTATTTCTCAGATGATTTCACCAGCACAACAACTTGCTGCCCTGTACAACTTGAGCTTCGCAGACTTCCAAAGAGTAAGTTTTCTTGGTAAGCAGGAATAAAATGAACCAGTTGTGTTGTTTTTGCAGTTAACAGTGATTCATGCATGTTATATAATTCTTAGCTTTCAGCTAGTAAACAGCTTACAAATACAGTTACCAAGCTCTGGGTTTATTACAGATGGTAGAGAATCATGCTTTCAAGATTTTCTATTTTTTTGCACCTTTGTAAGTATGCAGTTTATCATACTGTGTGCATCTGACTTGCCTCTCCCGTTATCAAGTTTTACCTGACATGAATATTTGTTTTAAAGCTAGTTAAGTTCTTATACATATTTTGTGAAGAAGTATCTCAGTGCTTTGAGACATGATCTGCAAGCTTGGCAAGACAGTTACTATTCTACCAAAAAAGCATTCAGCTAAAGCCAAGGTATAATAAAAATGCCCCCCAAAGACCAGCTCCTCTCTCTCCATAAAACCCGTGAGAGACTTTGGTACCTATTACTTCCCATTCTGTCTGAAGTGGTGATGGATCTCTCCACGCTGTCTACACAGCAAGTGGATCAATTGCATGAAGGCCTAAAGCTTTTTCCTCAAACTAAGCAGGACTTCCCCAAGTTGTTTCTCCTGATTTCTAAAGGTTTCTAAGGACTATTGTGGCACTGAGAACCAAAATTATTGGAAATTTTGTGACACCTAGCAGAAGTGCTGAGAGAACAGAACCAGAGGGTTAAGCTGAAGTTCTGAACTGAAACTGAGAGGGAGTAACAGGAATCAAAAGGAAACCAAGAGCATGAAATAGGCATGGGGAACAGATTGTGTAAGGATCTGATAATGAAAAAAGAGAAGCCACAGGATTTCAACAGAATTTATCTAGGTAACGCACCACCAAGTCTGACTGGAAGTTAGAAGTATGGTAATAAGGTATTCTTCCCAATATACACTGCCTGAAACCTGAAAACAAATTAATTCCCCCTGAAGCATGGTATTGCTTCTCAACTCAGCAACTGTCTGCAAAATTGATCAGCACAGTGCATTTATACAATCCTTGTAGGGCAAGGCTGCTTCCCGTGTAGATGTATTTCTCCTATTTACTTTGATAAGCTCTGACAACACTGCAGGGATATGGAGCCCCTGACTTTGCTCAGGACCTGTGTACAGTGGGCTTCCAAACACCTGATTCCATTCAAACCTGGTTTTAAGATTTTAGTCAGTTATGAAACTTCATTAAAGGAGCATCAAATACAAATGATACAAAGTTAGAAACGTAAGTCAGACAATGTCACAAGTTATTTCATCCAGTCATTGTCATTCATGGGCTGTGTACAACATAGGAAGATTATGAGGAGGTATTAAATTCAATGAATTTCTTACTACTATTTCCCTTGTGTGGTTTGGTAAAAAAAATATTAAAAGCATAAAAAAAAAAGAGCTGTGTCCCCTGATTATGAAACACGCATGTCATTATAAAAAAAGCCTAAGAATATCTGCTTTCCTCTGCTTCAGGGTTCCCATACCATTCTAAGCAAAGTCTCTTAATAAATTTCCATGATTTATGTGCTTTGACCTGCAGTGTTACATCTTGACTCACCTGTTGTTTATGTTGAATAGCTTGACATGATTCACAATTTAACTCTGCCAAGTAATAGTGTTCCTCTGACTGCAGAAAGTGCTCTAAAATGTTAGCCTGGCTTGAGTATAAGAAATTTGATGTGCAAAATTATTTATTTCACAACATCAGTATTTCACCTCAGAGGGGTATTTTGAAGGTAAACTAGTTCATGTCTAGAAAGACCATACAAATACAGAAGCATAGGAAGACTATCAAGAAAACATTTTATCCACGAAGATTTTACATGATGTGCATGTTGAATTGTATTTGATTTAATTAAATGACAGGAACAAAAAAAATTATGTTTTTATTATCATCACCACTTTACACTAAGTCAACCATGTTTTGCAGAAAACAGAAAAGAACATAAAATGCTACAGGACATACAATCACCAATGCCATGTGAATTTCTACTTTACATAAAATACAGGATTTTGAAGAAATCGATTTCACTGTTCTATTTATAGAAACAATCCTGCAATTACCTCATACTAGTTGAAGATATATATTCTTAACAAAAATAACTTTGTTTAAAAACAATAACAACAGGCACAAGCCATGGCTTGGATGCTTAGTAAGACTAGCCGATTTCTTCACAAGGAGTGCAGTCCAGCACTAAGTTGGGTTATTTTGAGAGATGCTGAAATTCCACCCTTGAGGATTTTCAAGGTTCACCCAAATAAAGTGTAGACTGATCTAATCTGCTGTTGAAGATGGAAACACTTGAATCACAAAGCTGGACTACAAGACCATCAAAAGTCTTTTCCAAACAGCACTTCTACAATTCTATGACACCTTGTGTCATAGCAACACCATTTGTGCAGAGAAAGTTCATAGTAAGAATAACTAAGACATATGCAAAATTTTTCATCATGACCAAATTTAATAAGGCTACTACCTAATGTGTTTTCAAAGGTCTGAGGAAGAGCTGTTGCTCAGGAATTCCATCTGTACCAATTTAAAACTGACTTGTAAGGCTGATGCTTAACCCATTACACTGGAAAGATGCAACACCTCAATAGTCTAACACAAACCCCAGGCTATACCACTTCATATAAGAAGTTCTTTTGCAACTTGTCTGTAATAAATTAAAGTGAGACAGGAATGAAGATGGATTTTTCTCTACTCCCAACTGTTATGGCATCCTTCAGTAACAGGCACAGCACAGGTGGAAAGCTGAAGTCAGACAAGAAAATGTTTACTTCAAGGATGGCGTATTTCTTTATGGCTCTTTACTTCGAAGATACAGATTAAAACTTGATTTTGCTAATAATGTCACTGACAGTGTTGCCAAAAAAGCATCATTCTGCTTGCTTTATATTGCTGCTTCTTAAAAGTGAAACTTACTGGGAATTTATGAGTAATAAATTTGTTTTTCCTTCTTATCAACAGGATATTACACACAAGTCTAAATATGGGAATGCTGAGCATGCTATCAATCATTCACCTCCTCTGGGCTGCTATGGTCTTCTGTCAATATGAGGACTATGATTTTGAGGATGACTATGAGAGGGAGCCAGATGACCAACATCCCTATTATTTAAATCCAAATACTCAAGCTGAAGTTCCTCACTTTCCTTTTCCAGTTGAATGTGCCAGAGAATGCTTTTGTCCACCATCTTTTCCATTATCAATGTATTGTGATCATCGTAAACTTAAGATAATACCAAATATCCCCCATCATGTCCAACAACTTTATCTGCAAAACAATGATATTGAAGCTGTGCCTGCAGGACCATTCACTAATGTCACCTTCTTAAGAGAAATTAACCTCAGCCACAACAGGATTAAATTTCATATGATTGACGAAGGTGTTTTTGCCAAACTTTCAAACTTAGTGCAACTTCATTTACAACATAATGAATTAGAAGAATTTCCATTCCCACTCCCCAGATCCCTGGAGAGACTCCTCCTCGGTTTCAACAAGATTGCTCGGATATCTGGAAATGCACTGGAAGGAATACCTAACATAACCATGCTTGATCTTTGCAGTAACTTTCTTGATGACTCAGTACTCAAAGGAAAATCCTTTTCAAATATGAAAAATTTAATGCAGCTCAATTTATGCAACAACAAATTACAGACTATGCCTCCTGATCTACCATCATCACTTATGTATCTCTCTCTTGAGAATAACTCGATTTCTTATATTCCAGAAAACTATTTCAACAGACTTCCAAAAATCATTGCTCTAAGAATGTCCCACAATAACCTGCAGGACATTCCACACAAGACCTTTAATCTACCCAACCTTCTAGAACTTAATCTCGGACATAACAAATTGAAACAAGTCTTCTATATTCCAAGAAGTTTGCAGCACCTGTATATTGAAGACAATGACATTGAAAGTATGTTGCAATTCTTTAAAAGCCAAAAACTTAGTGGATTTTGGTACTGGTTGTGGGAGAGGGGCAAGTTTGGCATTTTTTCCTTACCATCCAGAATTAAGAACTTTTATCCTACACCCAAAAAAAAAAAAAAAAAAAAAAAAAAATCTATCAGAAACCCCTTTTTTGTTGTGTCCTTGGTTTTGAGGACCTGCCACTTTACAGCTTCTCAGTTAGGCCATGTATAAACCAAGGAGAGAATTCAGCAGTCATCCGAACATGCACATTGTTCAGGAATTGCTCTGATGTTCTCTCTGCAGAGGTGCGCTTGAGCTATTAGTGTTGTGAACCAGCCAGTTAGCATGGCACTGACCCAGTGCTCAGACATACTGCACTTCCCAGGAGCAAAGGCAGCCATATAGCTTTTGATCACCTTATGGCACATGGAGAATATCATCCCATCTTCAAGATATAGCATAAACACATCCATGGTTAGTCGAGACCAAACCAGTGAAATTAGAAAGGATTTTATTTTTGCACTTCATCCCTAATTTTCAATTTTCTGTAAAAGTTAATACCAGTTTTTCGTATAACAAGCTAAAATCTTTTTGAAAATTGCTTCTAATTAGGCAACTGATAAAAACATACAGAGAAAAGGAATTACAAAAATATTCCATTCACATAAGAGTACTTACAAATTGTAGTGGTAGCCATATTTTTTTTTTATCCCACAACCTTGTACTTTGCAAACCCCAAAATTGTTATCACTGTGATTTACAAAACTGATTTAAAACACAGGGGAGAGTTATATTAATACTGTGCACTGTAAAAATATTTTCCATTTTAAATTTCAAAACAAGTTTCACTTTTGCAATAGATATTAAATATAGCTATTTTCTGTATTTGAATTAATATTTTTATCTCTCTTACAGCCATAAATGTTACTTTGATGTGTCCATCTATTGAAGCAATGACCACCAACCAATTAACCTATATACGGGTGGACCAAAATAAGCTTACAACTCCCATAAGCATGTATGTATTCTTTTGCTTCCCTCACCTTCGAACCATTTATTATGGTGAACAAAATGTTAACGTCAACAAGTCAACTCAGCTAAGAATACCAGTGTTTCGAAGATTTTTAACACCAGAAGAATATGATGAAGCAGAAGACGATCGTGAAACACATGATCATGAAACTGAAGAAGATCGTGAAGCAGAAGACCAGTATTTTCATCCTTACTTTCAGTGAAGCAATCATTGTTAATGAATATACGTGGAAACCTTTCCTTAGTTGGGGGGTATTCATACCCATTTTAAAACAGCTGGATAGTCTGGGATATTTAAGCTATAAAGTAGAGATAGCATTTTAGTGTAGATAAATATCCTATTATGGATGTAGTAAAGAACATAATACTAGGAGCAAAGATCACTCACCTTAGCATTAGACAGCAGTCTGATATATAACCTGCATTGATGATGGACTCATCCTTGGGCAGGCAGCTTAAGCTGAAGAAAACTGACCCAAAAAAAGCTCCTACATTCTAAAGTGATTGAACTTACAAAATTACTACAATACAAATCAATGTTATGCTCAATAGGAACAAGTGGATAAGGCCAGAAATCCATCCAGCCATACATACATCCTACTACTGACAGCAGTAGAAAATAGACCCACTAGAGAAAAGAATAGGAGGGGTAAGACCACCAAAATGCTTCCAAAAGGATCCTCCACCTCTTTCAGAAATACAGACTTTTCTTCTTCCAATTTGTAATTGGACAGGAAAACCAAACTTTGAGTTTCAAATCTTCTTCAGATTATGTTTGCAGTGTCCTGCCACGGTGTATTATAATATATATTTCTGAGCTTGTACCTCAACTAACACAACTCTTACAAAGGAGATTTTAGCTGATAAGTAATGTAGGCAATAAATTACCTTCTGTCAAAGGTCTTAGGATCTAGGGAAAAGGATGTGCTTTGATACAACTGAACCATTAGTATTTACATTTTAGCTATGCTTTAGTCCGTATTACGTTAGAAGGCACATAAAAATGTAATCTTCTTACTAGAATTATTCATCAAGTAGAACAGGCACAAATAGTAGCATTCCAGGTTTTTTAAACTGTTAATTTAGTCCATCCCTTTGCGTAACTAATATCAATTAGCTATATTCTGCTTCTAAGTAGAATAAAAATAGCTTTAAGCAATCTTTAAAAAGTACTATATAGCTATGCAAAGTTTTTTTATGATGTCTTATGCCTAGGAACAGATCCAAATAACTACAGGGTAAGATACTATTATAGGGCACTCTACTGCTTTTGTCTATATTCTTAATTTTACAGCACTTTTTTTCCTGATAGATCTTTGTTAGCAATGAGAAAGAATCACCATTTTCAACAAAATAGAGGCATACATCATGTTGCTAATGCTACATTGTACTTGAAGTGTAGGAAAACTAAAAAGACAACATCAAATTATGCGAGCAAGTTTGCATTAGTATTTCTAAAAAGTTCCAGACAGGTTTGATTTTCTTCCTCTTACAATTTCATTTATCTTTTGAAGCCCATCTTAGTATATTTTGTTTCCTGATGCAACAACTGAAATATTAACAAAATGAAAACACTTAATTTTTTTTTTTTAATGGGAAGAAATTCCTCATAAGCCCATGAATACAACCTTTAGGCACATATATAGTCTTTAAGAAAAACTGGTTGTAAAAATTTCTGGATAGAAATTTTATATCATTAAGTTGTGAGTCTTAGGGCAACTAACTCACGAAATCTTTCTTTCTTGCTCCTTTTTCTTACCGACTTTCTGAAAAAATATAATATTCATGGAAAGTATTTTATGGTTACCCCACAAATTTACAGCTCTGCAGAATTTATCTTCCTTTTTTTAAAAAAAGAATGTTTAACACTTATCAACTTCAAGTACCTCTGGCTTCTTGAAGGAGAAATATATGTATGTATTAATTACTTTATTTAAATATACTCTATCAAAAACTCATGTACATTATATACAGATAAATTTAAATATATCTATAACTTCATAGTTTTGTTAATATAAATATGCAGCATATTAACCTTAGGGTACCTTTATAACTTTTCACTTCAGTTTTTAAGTATATGTGAATAGTGCACAAAATGTAACTCTAAATACAGGCTGTTTTGAAAGGCTTGCTCAGCTTTAAGAACACTATTCTGATATAGTATGAGTATTATATCTTTTATCACAAAGTTTCCGGTTTTTGAAAACAAATATGAAGCAAAGTTTAGATTTGAAGTAGAACTAAAGACATTGACTTTGTTATAGTTGTACATTTCTTAAAGTTTAAATAAGTCAAACTGATAATTGTGGAAAACTTTAGAGCTGTATATTACATTAAACTCATTCAGATGGATCATGAGAATTGCATTACAAGCAGAACTGTCATAACTGACTTTTCTTTCAATTAATATTATTGTACCTCATCTGTGGCAAATACAATGCTACTCTTTAAAAAAGATTTCAGGATGGTCAGCGAACTGAAGACTTGTTAGCCTTATGTCTGTATTACAGAAATAGGAGTTTTAATAAAATACAGAATTCATGGATACCTAGATAAATACAATTTGCTCTGGTAGGACTGGGCACGGCTTCTGTAAAAGCCATCATGTTTTAACCTTGTAAATCTCCTGGTGTTCTTTGAAGGAATCATGCAGGATATGGAAAAGGGAGATCCTGGTCCAAACAGCCTACAAAAATTTCTGAAAAGTTAAGGAAATTAAGCTGCCACAGAGGTGACAGCACAGACAAAATCAAATAAAATGTAAGAAACAGTATAAAAATAAATGCTCCGTTTATGCTGTGGAGGGAGCCTGCTGGTGGGAGTTTTGCAAAGGATCTGTGCTAGAATTTATTCAACATACACACAAAAGACAAATTGGGCTGAGAAGTGAGATGACATCAAACAGTAATTACTAAGACCCAGTGAAGAATAACTGCAGAAGGACATCAGCATGCCAAAATAGCCAATGAAATTCAACATTGTTAGATGAAATGTGATATTTATGGAAAAAAATTATACTGGCTTCACAAAAAACCAATGAAGCATGACCTCACCACTACGACTCAGGAGCAAGATTCAGAAGTAACAGAAGCCAGTTCAATAAAAATACTGGCTTAGTACCCAGTAGCAATAAAAATAAAAATCAAATGTAGAGAGTAACAGAAAACAAGAGACATCATGATGCCACTAAAAATCTGTGGCTGACCCAAACATTAACCACACTATTATTTCCAAGCCCCTCAGGTAGCTATAATCTCTACATGTGGCTTAATTAGAAAAGGATAGGAGAAAGGTAATGAGGTCAAAGGTAAGGAATGACTTCTACATAAACAACACTGGTAGGCTAGAACTTGCCAGTTCAGAAAAGAAGGTGACTAAGGACAGATATAGGAGATACCCACAAAATTATGAGTTGCATAGCACGGGTCCAGGGATCAACTGCTCCAGTAGAAGAGTAAGGCATCATCAAACAAAGCTGGTCTGTACCAGGTACAAACTAGTTTGTAATCAATGTGTAGTCAGCTCATTAAACTGCATGCCTGAGAACACAGCCGATACAGCAGCAATTTTATATGTGGTTTCAAGGAAAGACTGGATAAGTGATTGTATTTCTTGGAAGAGATGCATTATAGGTTGTTAGAAAAAGCATAGTAGGCAGAAAAGTGCTGAGCTGTAAACAGCTGGACAGTGGACAAATATTTGGAGAAAGGCTGAGACGAATCATACATGCTTGTCCTATTGTCAGTCTTCCCAACGCATCTGCTTATGGCCATTGTGGGAGACAGGATATTGTAGAGGAACTTTTGAATTCCACACCTGGTTCTATGTTCTCACTATCCTTGACTGTGGTAACATGCTGGTATTGCTCCACACTACTTGCACATACTTATTGCCTTGATATATTTGAATTTAAAACTTTTTTTTTAAGCACTACCAACTACGGTTTCATGCCAAGGCATAATATAGCTCATTAAGTTTGGGAGCAGCATGTCTACAGTGCTCCACGTTGCAGTGTTCTGCAGCAGACAGACACCCATACTGATTCAGAGCAGCCTAGCCAGGTAAGTGTGGAGTTCTGTACAAACTAAATTAAGCCTCTTACAGAACCACACAGATTTTGGTATCAAAACATATTTGCTTCATGTTTGCTCTGGTATCTATTTTCAGAATATTACATAGTCTAAGCAGGAAATAGATTCAAACACTAAGAACTAAACACGCATTAAAATGCTGTCTGGTTTATGGGTAACAACCAAACTTAATGAGTATCAAACAGCTGTATTAGTTTATTACCAGCATTATCCAGAATGCATAATCAGCACCATTGTATTAGCTCACTGTAGAACATTTTGACACCCATGTAAACTTACAGGGGAAAAAACTCATAGATTTCTGGAAAACAACCAGTTAAGCAATCCACAAAATTAAAGCTCTCAAAACTACAACAAAACCGTCATTCCTCCCCCCCCCCCCCAAATCTGTATCACAAGAGGTTATTATAAAAACCAAAATCAAGAAAGAGAACTAGTAGTAGTTTAATCCAACTGCCTACATTTCTTCCTTTGGCCTCAAACAGCAGGAATATATTTTGCATTTTTCCATTTTCTGTTGCTGATGGTATTTAATACTTATAAGGCTTACTTTCTGAGATATTCGCTTCAGGATTCTGATAATAAGAGTTACATGGATTAGGAAAGAAACGCCTTTATATAAAACAGATGGTTGACACTTCAAGTTTTCTGACTTCTTTTAACAGTCAATTCCACTGTCACAATATGAATCAATTTCCTTCTTTGTTTCCAACTTGATCAGTGCAAGCAATAAACATAGGAATTTCCTATATGAAAAATACCGAAGGAGAACATACTTTTTTATTAAAAGAAAAAAAAAAAAACCCCAAAACCTATACACTGAAAAAGATTTCACAATCACTTTCCAATCCTCCTGCAAGAGTATGAACTTCTCAGCTATAAACCAAATTGTGTATACACTATTGGAAGTTATGAAACTCCACAAGTACAAACATTTATCATAAGATGTTTAAACTGTTTTGCCCAAAGTTTACATTTCTAACCACCTAATTTAAAAGGAAAATAAATACTACCTTAATCTTGTAATTCATTGCAGAAATTCACCATCTACAGAGGAATAAAGAATGAATCAACCTTCCCCATTATAAAACACAACACAAGGAATCTGTCAGGCTTGGGAGACCCTACCGGAGGCATATGCCACCACCAGCATAGCTCTCAACTTCGCAAGGGCACGCAAGCTCTTTCCCCACGGCAAGGGGGTGCCCATGAAAGAGGCAAGGAATAAATAAATATGAACATTAGCCATAAACACAGATAATAAAGTAGACGCTATGAGTAACATAAGAAACAGATGACAGGAACATAAATATAAGGCAAATGAGTCTTGGAACCTGACTCTAGTGTCCCTGTAGACACAGTAATGGCTCTCAACAAGTGACAATACCGTTATAAAGAAGTAATGTCAGTTCAGAAAGGAGTTCTAAGAAATTTTAATAAAGTGGGTTGGCTTTTGATCCAGGATATAACTGATGATCTATAGGCAAAGTTCAAGAGAACATATGTTCAACAGAGCGGTCTGGGTAACCAGCACTATTACTCTAGTTACCACTGGTATTTATTAACCATGACTGGATTTCTGTTTACTATTGTGCATGGTTTTTGAAGCATGCTTTATTCATTTATAACACAGTAACTGATACAAGGAGTTTGTTTCTTCTCCAGAAATGCAAGGAATAAAGGTAATGTCTTCAGCTTTAAAAAATTCTGATTATAAATCAGAAACATATGGAAGGATGTTCATACAATCCCTTTTCAGCTGTCTCTATTTTGCAGCTGGTGGCCCTAACAGTGACCTAAACTTAATCTATTTCACTGAGCCTTGGAAATAGTTGCAACTTTTCATAAAAATACTGAAGGTGTTTACACAACTATTTCATCTCCAGAACTTTTTTGGTCATTATGAATATTTAGGAATGTTATGTTTTCTCTATAATTTCACATTTCAAACATCAGAGGAGACACTAAATTTTGAACACTCCATGTAAGTGATTCCCAGTGTTCATCAGGCATAAGTAAACTAAGCAATAATACATACTTGTTTCTTCCAAGAAGACTTGAAAACAATAAAACCCAGAAAATACAAAACATGCCAATATTGTCCTTAAGAGACTAGGATACAAGATGAAAGCCAAGGTCTTTAAGCAGCTGCAAAAATACACTCTCTTTGCCTAAATATAGAACAAGCCTGAGTATTTAAAAATTAAAAAATCCTCAGCTTTGGTTTATTTAATAAGGAATATCTTGCTAGCAACCTTACAGCACTCTCCCTAGTGCTGCCTCAGAGCCCTATTGACCCATGCACCTGATAAGGGTGAGATGAGGATGAAATAAGGGCCCTCCCCACCCCCCTTTTTTTTCCCCCCATTTTTCTTCTTTCTCCCACCACACAAGTCTTTATATAGGCAGTGATACTTCCTGCTTTCACATAATTCCTCCAGGCATCCTGCAGAAGTAATTTCTAACCAAGCTTACAGAGAGGAAAGGCTACATCCTTTTGGTGATCTGGCTCTTAGAGGGTCAATCAGTTCTTCAGTGCCTGGCAAGGGTTTACCATAAACAAAACATAAGTGCCTCACACTGAGAATTATCAGCAACCAGCCCTCAGTTCCATTGTCAAACACATTACAGCATTTCAAAGCAATACTAGAAGTACAGAAAGGCTCTCTCCTATCCTGTTTGTACTAAACTAGTAAGGATAAAGTTAAAAGTGCTAAACAGCAACATGGTAAAAAGTTAATTAACATGCTCGCACCTCAGAAAACTGGTTTTTGCTGAAACTCACAGAAAATAAAGATAATTGCCCTCCCATTTAAACCGTGTCATTTTCTCTGGCAACAAATGATGGATAAGAACTGTTGAGGGCACGTTTTTCTTAGTTACCTTAGTTTTTGTCTTGTTCCCCCATACCTTTCCTACCTCTGCCCTCTGTACCCATCTAACTTCTTTTTCTCTCCTAAAAACCTTTTCTTCTTGTCTAGCCTGGTAGAAGGCAACACTGGGGAACAAATTTTATGCCTATTTCGTATGCAACGTTTTCCTCCCTAAAGTTAAGTTTTCTGAAAGGAGAATCCAAAGAGTAAGTGTCCCTGCTTAGACTGACTCGGACTCCCTCTACTAGAAATAAAGAAGTGTTATACTTCATTTACACCTCCAGCTACATTTCATATCCTTACAAAACTGTAGGGAAATTATGGCCATTCAAATGTAAGCCAGGATTCCATTTCAACACAATTAATAAAATAACTATTTTAAATGCCTAACATTTCAGGGGAAAGTATTTTGTGGGGAAATCAGTCACTGCAAATGAGATATAATGGGTTAAAAATGAAAGACATATCTGACAAATTTGAAAGCATACCATAAACACACCAATGCCCTCTCCAAAAACTAGAGCTCAATTAATTAACAGAGCTTGCCTAAATGTTCAAAAAAGAAACCACCTTCTAAGTACACAGATCCTTATGACTAGAGTCCAAGCAAGAGATACCCAGATCTCAAACTTGCAAGCACTAACAATGCCTAGAAAGCACTCTGCTTGCCAGGGTGAACACTTCCTGTTAGCTCCCCTAGTGCCAACGCATATGAACCACATGTTGCATTTCAGATGATCTGGATATTGTGGTTATTTCAAGTCATTTTGAGCAAGAATGGAGTGTCACTATTGCTGAAAGAAGGAATACTACCCATTCCTTGTTGGCAGCCACTTGCACCCTCCCCTTCCATCATATCAAAGTACTTAACATACCACTCATCAAATGTATTTGTAAAGAAGCGTTCATGAGTTTCTTTTAAGTGCTTGGATAACAGCGGTGAGTGCACACATTCCACAACACTCTTGTGGTAGACATATCACTGGAATCTTGTGACCCTGATAAACACAGACTTTTGACAATGTTTTCTGTAGAAGCTGTTACTAAAGTCATCTAACATTACAGAGCTTCTTCTCCTCCGGCAGATAAAAGCAGTAAGAGCTTTCTTGCACGAAGACTTCTTATATTTTCCAGGCCTCATTTATCAAGTAATTTTCCCTCATTTTTAAAAACTGGCATATATAAGAAAAAAACAAAGATGTTCCCATGATATTTACATGTACATAGCTGTGTAATCCAGTATTACAGTACTTACAAAATAAATTCTTGTAATAAAATAACAAATATATTTAGTATTTCATATCATGCTTCCAGCTCCAACACTTTTCCCTTAGTACATTTACCCTTTGATTACATTCAAGCATTGAAAAACTTGGATGCCCCAGAGACAGCTGAAATCTTAACCTGGATGTTTGGTGTGGGGGGTGGCAGCTTCAAAGAGGTAAGTACAAAGCAGAGCTGCTGTTTTTACTTCTGAACCACACATGAAACCATGAGGAATGGTAAGATGGTATTGGTACTGCAACCGTTTTGTCCATTCCTTAGCAAATCCCCCCCTTCTAACACACACAGCACTTCCAACTGAAAGTTCCTATGCACTGCAGCAGAAAACACCCTGACATCCTAACCAAAACTTCCGCTGTCCTTATTGTTCCAGCAGAACAGCAAACAATGTGATTCAGAGTCTGATTTCCATTAACAACGAGCCTCTTCCTTTCACACTGCAGTTATATACTTAAAGTAAAATCATTACCCCAGAACAAGCTCCAAGTCCAAACTATGGCTGTTTAATTTGCATATGAACTAAACTAAAAACATTTTTATAAAATCCTAATGAGTTCAGAAAGTGGTAACTGATCATAAACTGTAAAAATTTGAGAGCAAATAGCTGTAGCCACTCTCCAATTTGCAGATTTACTACAGATGTCTGATTTCTAAACAAGGCAGTACTTACAAGAAAACTTAGCCAAATAAGTCTGCTGTTTATCCCCAACATTATTCTAGCTGACAGTGCTATCTAGAAAAAAGTATGAAAATTAAAGAGAAATGTAAATCTGAATATATTCCCAATAGATTTAATTACTACGTAATTTTTAAAGACTCAGGAAAGCTACTTAGTGAACTTTCAAGTTGGTCATCTGGCTCCCATTTGTACTAACAGCCAAAAATACATAATAAGGAAAAGGATGGGGGAGGAAGAAACACATTAGAAACCCAGAAAACTGCTGCTTGTAGTTCAGATGAAAATTCTACACCTTCAGATGAAAATTCTACACCTGGATAGCATTTACTAATTATCTATAGAGCTGACATAACTTGACTCAAAACAAATATTGACAGTGAAACCAATTTTTCAATAAATTTTCTAACAAGTCATTCAATGAAGCATTTTGATGTGAATTATTAGTCTGAAAAATCTCACCACATACACAATTCTAAAAGGTATTTTTTGTTTCTAGAACTCTTCAGACTGAAAAGTTTCCATTTCATACTTAAGTGAAACTTCTCTAAAGATACACATCTCATAATGAAACATTTCATTACTCATAAAATGTGACTACATTGGTATACGTATGTTTTGGCTCTACCCTCTGTCGCAGTCAGAAAGCAGCTGCTTTGTCTTTTAGCTAAACCGTTAAACAAAATGGGTAACACATGCCTTGTTATAGACTTCTAGTTTGCACATTCAATAATTGTCTTACAGAAAAAGCCTTAGCAATTATGACGCATACATCACCACAAAGCGGAATGCTACCATTTTAACAAGTAACAGCAAAAGTAGGATGAGCCAGACACACTTAACATTTACAAGCTTTATTCCAAGTACAACCCCCCTGCTCCAGGATATTACCTCTCACCCTAGGGAAAGAATGCTGGCAAAGCGTTTTTCACCCCATGGAAAGCACTCGTAAGACTGTCAAACTCTGAAAGAGTATTCATTTCAACAATCTGGATGTAATTCCTAACTTTACTTATTTACCAATCCACTTTAGGTTAACTTACAGATAAGTATAGCTGCTTTTATGAAAATCACAGAAGAATTTTGAATCTGCTAAAACGGTAGGTGGACTTCTTTTCCTAAATCTATATTAACCTAAAGCTTAAATAAAACAACTACAGTAAACAGGAAAAACATGCTGTGTAAATATTTATTTTGAAAAGTATTGTGTGTGTATTTAAAATGTTCTAAAGGTTATGTTTATAGCCTCCTCCCACTGCCTGAAAAGTGTACAACCTGTAAAATATTCAGGGGGTGTTACATTATCTTCTGTTGCTTACTTTCAAATGTAAAGACAAAGACAATGAGAGATTATTGTTATAGAGCATTTAGGTTTGAAGATCATTATTTTGATAACAGAAAAAATACATTTGAACATCTCTCATTTTAATTAGTTCAGCTACATACATGCCAAATGTTTCATAAAATTCTTTACAAAATCATCGTGCTGCTAATAATTACCTTGTTTCCCAGTGTGGTGGTGTTAATATTTCCCTTATTAGTTGGAAAATGTTATTTATTACTTCCCAGTTTCTTTTTGTGTTAAGAACAGTTTTTATAATGCTAGAGTCTAATTAAAGGATATCAAGAGTTAAAAGTTGTTCCATGTTCCTTAAGCGTTAGAAACCCCTGCCAACTAGTACTCTAGGCTTTAAATATTGTTTTGACGGACTGCATTTTCATTTCCAGTCACAAAGAAAGTATTCTCCATAGTCAACAGACAAGCAGATCTTCACCAGCTCAGTGAAAGCCAGATACATTGTTCTGTGCAATAATGAAGACTTTGCAGACTACTTTTTTTTTGTTTGTGTTTGTACCTCTGGTAAATTCAGCACCACCTATACAGCAAGAATCACTTCCGTTTTATGAGCATGATACAGGTGTTACCATGGGAAGCCTGATCCAACAAGATTATGAAATGCAATCCAAGGATATAAGAAAGGTATTTTATTTACATTATCAGTTTACTGTTTTTAACTGCTAAGCATTATATGAATAAGGAGTTACGTGCATGTATCCAAGTTTTACAGAAAAGTCTTATAATCACAGCAAAACAGTCAATGGTTTCAGAGGGAGAGCCACTCAAATTAAAACCACAAAAATACCAACCTTGGTACAGTTTGAGAAACTTACGACAGACAGGCTTTCACAAATAAGACTAAAGCATCATTTTTAACTCTGCTGTAGTTATGCGCCTACCATTCTAAGAGTTTCAAGAATGGGATATTCTCGTGTACTAGCTCAATAGTTTGAGTAGCATTGCATTAACACAGTAAATGTGTCTTTAAAAAAAGTGAGAGGTTTTTATTTAGGGTTTTTTTTAATACCGAAGTATTAGTTGAAACAGTACTTTTTATTGGACATAACCTGTCAGCATAAACCACAGTTTCTTTTTTGACTTACCAAACTATCAAGTTTTTTGCCTCGGTTTTTCAGGAGTGGGTTGTTTGGGTTTTTTTGCAACTCAATCGTTTAGCAGTCCTGAACTACTATGGAATGTGCAGCGCTGTGGCAGTGACTTACATTATTAACGCTTTGAGAGTCTCAAAGGTAGCGATAAAGATCATACTTCATGGCGCTCACCAGCACCCCCAAACGGTCAGCTCTAAACATTTTTCCTGTGTGCTCCACAGACATGCCTGTTAAACTGAAATGCAATAGCCTCAGCTGCCAGGGACAGTTGAAAACCTCATAGCTCTGTTCAGACTGCCCCTGACAGCACATAAACGATGCAACATCAAGAGAGCGAAACACAACATTGATCAGGAAGAAAAAGTAACACTGACTGCCCCAAGACTAATTCCCAAGGAAAATACCATATATACAAAGCTGTAACAACCAAATATTAATAAACTCCAGGAAGTTTTCACTAATACCAATTGTACTTGTTACAATAATTTAGTCTGATAAACAAGAAAAAAAGATGACAGCAAAATTAGGAGTAAAAAATTGCTGCACATACATGAAAAATCACTTCTGTACACCGTTAATGTTTTCCCAGTTTTACTTAAAATACAGCTTTCCACTGTTAGACGAAAACCAGCAGCTACATATTTATATTTTAAAATGTCTAAGGTATATTTAAATCTGACATCTGCCACCGTGATGAAGTAACATGTTTTCATAACCCTATGAAAAAGAGACCATTTAAATGACTCTTAACTAATAGGTGGCTGACCACTCACAACCGACTCGTTTCTTAAAAACACTGAAAGTGTTAACTTCAGCTAGTTAGGCACAGCATCACATGACATTTGTTACTAAAAATCATTCTAATAAGTATACGCTACTGTTTCAGTAAAAAGAACAACAGGAAGTATACCTACAAGGAAATGGTGCCACGAGATGTGCCACAAACTAATCAAAGGCTGTACTGGCAGTGCTGTAAACTAGAGGTCCTCCAAAGGCCAACAGTTCTGCTTAGGCTAATTCTAGGAATGCAGCTGGTGATTATTTCCACCAGGTCAGTTCTCCAATGCCATGTTGTTTTCATTGCAAAACAATAAATTAGTTCCTTATGTGCAAAAAATACATCTATATGAGTTCCAGTGTTCCCAGTTTCAACTGTGGGATGCACAAATCTCTATTCATTTATTGCACAAATTCTAGCTCCCAGAATATTTCAAGCGTTAACCGTAACTGAAATACATGCCAACAATTTCTTCAGACATGCCCAGTCAGAAATCTATCTTGCATGAGAAATTTAACTCTATACTATGTGCTTGAACACACATTTAGAAAAAAGAGTCTTAGTGAAAACATCAGAAGAAATCTGTTTGTATTAGCAATCAACAAAATGAAGTGAACTTCACTACTAATGAAAAGGTCAGCCAAGCAAAACTTATTACAATGACTATTATTTGAAACCACAGCCACCCCAGTCCTGAATAAAATATCAAAAGTTTAAAAACATGAAATCTTTATTTCCACAACAGAACCATCCAATTAGACACCATCTCATATCTGGACTAATTAATTTCATTGAATATAAACTATCAGCTTTATAGACCTTTGTGTGTTATGGAGATGAATTGACTACTTAGCAGAAGTTGTAAAGTGGTTAAACTATTACGATGTAACACATTCATGTGGTTTTCTATGGGTAATTCATGTCTGTGGAGTAAAGTTCAAGAGGCAGAAGGAGTTTACATAGGCCAGTATTCCTTCAGTGCACTCCCTACATATGCAAGTAATGAACTTTCTGTGGTTATAGTCCAAACAATCTTCTGCACTCATATTCCATGCTTAGGAATTATTATAGCTGACGAGGAAATACCTTCAATATATTGTTATTTATGCTACTTTGAGGGGGGTGTGGAATCTGTTGTTTAATTTTGTGAATTTATCATTATTCTGCAAATCATCAGTTTTATTTTTTGACGACATTTCCCGTTTGCAGAAATTAGTTGTACATTGTACTCTACAAAGAACTCACGCGCTCTTTCATAGATCACACCTAAAGTAGGATACTGTGCTAGAACTCTACACCTGGTACAGATATGCTACATCAGCAATTATTATCTTCATAAAAGCATATTAAAAATGTTCCTTCTGGGCCACACCACAAAAATAGATGTGCAGTTGTTCTATTTCGGGTCCACATACATAGAAGTCTCCTCTGGCATGGATACCTCAGTCAAGTACCGCGTCTTCACATACCTCACCAAAGTAACTACACAAGCTACACATTCTCACAGAAACATTCAGTAAGATTTGCTGCTTGTTTGAGTTTAACTGTTCAACTCACATACTACAGCTTCTCTACACCCGAAAAAGCCCTTGCCCTACACAGAATTTTAATGCTACAACTGCTAAATAGTTGCCAGCATTCTAACTGGGGCATAAATGTCTTACTAGAGCAAACCACCCTATCCCAAACAAGAGGCACAAAAAAGCCATAGCCTGGAGAGACAGATGCAGGAAAGAGCCAAGGGATGGATGATTCATAGGCTAAAAAGGGGTCAAAACAACAGAGGCTGGCCAAGATATTTGTTTCTCAGGCTTTGTGTCAAGCTTCAGTGTTTTATTTTGCAGAATACAAAAATTCACACATTAAAGTATATGGAAGCAACCAGATACTAAATAAAACAAAGTTAATAACTTTCAGTACTTCTCTGGTAGATGAGCTGTGTTACACGCCTCAAGGAGAAGAATTTTTTTAAAAAGTTGTAAAAAATCAGTTCACCCATGAGCACTTGCAGTGCATAAGAAGCTCTCTGCAACAGGGGACTGTACTCCTGCCGGGGCCTGATCATTAAGTACATTTAGTGAAAACTTCTTCCACACCTGATAATGTACTTTTCTCCATGTGTTTTCAATAGCCACGCAGACCAAAAATCATATTCCCTTACTCTGTCCTACAAACATTCCCCATCAAAAAAGACGAATGATGGTAGCCAAGAACAACTACTACAGTCAACCTAAAAACCCCCTTCACTTTAATACATGCAAATCACAGTATAACCCACTGTACGTATATTATAATTCTAGAAATAGTCTGTAATTCTCTAAACTTCCTATGGTACTCAATGAAAACTTGACTACTATTTCCTGCATCACAACAGGCCCTTTCTGTTAGCAGCCCAGGTCTAACACAGACTTAAGTGCAGTTAATGAAACTGAATTGCCATATTTCAGCCAATACGTGAAAGGAACTTGTTTGTAAATGAATTTGTCCTGCAACTGAAAAGGAGCAGTTACTATCTCAACAGGGAATTCTGAATAACTTTAAGTGCAAGGAAACGTTATTTTACTGAGATTATTTGGGTAAAACAAACAAAAAATTTACAACTTATATTCACAAGAATCCTATCGAGTTTTGCACAATGCGCAAAATCTTCTATCTTCAGAACTCCAGGGTTTTGTAGACATCCATCGCTTACATATTCCTTCCCCACCACAGTCTTTATTTTCTATTTTTATTTTGTGCCTACTGTTCTTTCTTAAAGATCTTTACTTTTCTAATGAACACTAGCAGCACCACCTTCCCTTCTTGCCTTTGAGTGAACAGCTCACGTACAAAAGCAATAATATATATTCTTATATGCTGGATGACTAATGTGATTTTAAAAACTGTCATACAGAAGTCATAGGAAGTTCATTTTTATAAGATGCATTATTTCAGGTCCTTGTAATAGTCTGTTTTCTTGCTTGCTGTTTGTTTTTTAAAATAACATTTGCTCTCACACAAAGGGTGGAACAAACATTTCTCTTGACACTTCCCTAAGACTGCAAGGGGATGACAGCGAACACAATGTAGCACCAACAAAGGATACAAGTAAGTTAATTGATATGAATACTGTAACATTTAAGTTCTCCAAAAGAACATATTTTAACATGAAAATTTAATATACAAAGGATGACAAGGAATATAGAATTAATCTTTTTATTTATGAATATCTTGCATATCTCCTGGGGAGAGTCTTCTAACTTCTGATGGAACAGGATGAAAAAATTTAAAGGATCCTCAGGTAAACTCCGAATACACAAAGCACAGCTTATAAGAACCCCTACAGCCTTACCCAGTCATGTTTGCTGTAGAGATGTACCCAAGTAAAGTAAGTTAGGCAAGACAACCAAGAAAAACAAAATCTACACCCGAATAAATTCCACAGTTTAACCAAGTAAGGATGAAACACAATGTGCTTGAATTACTTGGATTTCTTAGCCTTTCTCACAGTTTACATCTGACGATCAGGGAGGTCAGTGGTTAAAATACATCAGGAACATCTCTCACTAGCCTAAGTTCACAGCAGGCTCTAAGGTGTATTGTCAAGACTCCCTACAAGCCACAATGATTCCTAAACTTGAAAGGAACAAAGTTTTTGTCTGCTGAAAAGAGTCTGAAAAAAAGACACACATATTTCAGGTGTATCTGGGATATAAACTTCCAAAAATAACTGATGATTCAGCAAGACCACTGGAGTGTCAGCCTCCACCAAAGTTTTAATTAATGTTACCGCCAAATAGCATCTGGCAACAAGGCCCCGTCAACAGCAGAACAAATCTCTGTAATAACACCAGAGCTTCTCCTCACAGACAAGCATAAACACTGCTGCCTTTTAAACAGTGACAGCAGTGTTTCACAATCATTTTCCATTTCCTACACTCTGGCATAAGACAAACAAGACACTAAATCAAAAAAGGCAAACAGGGTGGAACTCTGGAGCCTAACAAATGGTAATACAAAGCTAAAGCTCAAAACTGCAATTCCATTCTATGCAGAATATCCATAATTACACATACTGGGTTGACTGCCCAGTATTGACTGGCTACTCCTGTAACTCCTCACTTGTTGCAGAAGTTCCTGTTTTACTACATAGTGATAACTATGTATGTATGACACTACTTGACTACAGACAGACCAGTTTGGAAACTAACCAGAAACCTCACAATGTAGAAAACACAGGAGATCAGACAGCAGTGGTGATGGAACTGGATTGAAAGCAATTATATTCATTTTATATTGCTGTCATACAGGACGAATGCAAAGCAGAAACGACTAATACTCTACTAATGCCTACAAGGAATGGGACAAGCTGTAATGGCATTAAAAACGATGCAGAGTTTCTCTCACTACTTAAAATAACAGCTACAAAAAACCCTAGTAAATAACTGGAACAGATTGCCTGAAGTACTTATATAATCATCGCTGGAGCTTGTATAAAAAAGGGTTAGACAAAATAGTAGCTAGGAGTAACACGGAATATACATGACCCTGCCAGAAATGCTCCGATGCCATGTGCGCATTGCCAGATGTTTCTCCTGCAGGGATTTCTCTTTTCAGAACGGGTCTGAAGATGACATTTATCATGCCAACAGAGTTGCAGTTGTCATATTCACCATGCTCTAAGACAATTAAAGAATGAAACTGAAATTAAGGTTAATCAACAGCATTGCAAGACATGCTCAGATAAGGGAAATTATGAACAATAAAATGAATACAAAACTCAAAAAAGGTCAGAATATTAAATTCTTTTCAGAACTTGATGTCAATAGAATTTTTTTTAAAAATCCAATAATGGGAAATCTTAAAAGATACTAGAGAAATTTCTCTTTTGAATATTCCAGCTTAAGTTAGTTGAACAACTTCTAACTGTCTCAAATAACCTGCTTTCAGATTTACCTACGTGTCTGCTCTGTGTGTGTTTAAGCGGATCAGTGTACTGCGAGGAAATAGACATTGAGGCTGTACCCCCGCTGCCAAAGGAAACAGCATATCTTTATGCACGATTTAACAAAATAAAAAGAATAGCAGTCTCAGATTTTGCTGACATTAGTAAGTAAAGTTCAAATTTTAATTTCCCTTAATCTGATAGTATATTTGAAGTTGTTGTCCCTTATTAGGATGCCAAGATTACCAAAATAAGATTTTTTTTAAATACCTTTCCTAGATTTCATTGTGTGTATTACTTATTTAATTCAATGCTTATATTAGAATGGAACTATGAAGGCAATATAGAAACCCGTTTTGGCTCATGTGTCCATCTTAATATTCCCAGGCAATCAGAAAAAGAGCAAATCGATAAAATAAAACTTGATTCTGCATCCCATCCAGTCTTAGATGACCAGGTATTATTTTTCCTTCAAATGCTCCAGGGACCCTTCTCCCAGCTATCTCACTCTACAACATGACAAATTCCATAAATATCTGAAATCATGTTGTCTCTATGAAATAAAAGGAAAGATTCAGAGTATTTTCCTTTTTTTTTAAAATATAAGACCCTGAAGAAAACCAAATGTAGATTTTACTAATATTTTAATAGTATTTACATTTGTAGATCACAGTTAGGATGGCGCAGCCAACAAACAGTGCAACATTTAACATAAACGACCTTATACATTTCACATGCCACGTAATTATAAATTCAATAAATAGATTTTCATTTCTTTTGTGTAAAGCTACCTTGAGAAGAATTGATTTTAGTGGAAATAGGATAGAAGAAATAGAAGATGGAGCCTTTTCAAAGCTTCTGTCATTGGAAGAACTTTCTCTTGCTGAAAATCGACTTTTAAAACTTCCTGCTCTACCTCCCAAACTAACAACCTTTAATGCAAATCAAAACAGAATCAAGAGCAGGGGAATAAAAGCAAATGCCTTCAAGGTAAGTAGAAGACAATAATTTAAGTAGCCAATTAAATAAAATTAATAACTAGACTATCCAGTGTACCACCAAATTAATTTTTCTGTATTTTTGTTATCTAAGAAAGAAACTATAATGAAGAAGCTTTCCAGTTCTGTTTTGGTTTTACAGCAATTGGGAATAACAGTCCTTTGTGCACCCACTTTCATCGCTTTCATAGAAAAAAGATTTCTATGAAATACCATACCTACTACTTTTCTCTCTTACATGCAAAGAAAAACTCCATTCAAAATTGATGGCTCAAATACAGTTCTGAGGACCAAGGAAATACTAACATACAAGGATATAGCTTTGTAGTGGTCTCAAGTTTTAAAACCGATAAACTGACAATGAAATTTCCAAAACATAAAAGGCCTGGTTCAATGAGTTTGAAACAATAGAATTAAACAGTCACAGCAAAAGCATGTTTCATGCTTGGTCACTTTACACACTTTCAGTGAGATCAGAGAAAAGTACTGATGTCTTGTAATAGGCACAAGTTACTTAACCTCAAGTAATATCAACATTAATACTCTCTCTTTCTTTCTATTAGAAGCTGACAAATTTGGCCTACCTCTATTTAGGACACAATGCACTGGAATCTGTTCCCCTTAACTTACCAGAAAGTCTGCGTATTCTTCACCTTCAGGTATTGTTGAAGTAACATTCTGTTACAAAGACCCTCTTTAGTTACATACTTCAAACCAAACCCACCGTCTTTTAAAACGGTTCACACTGCAGTTGTGCTACAGCTGTCCAATTCTCCTCCAAATAAAACAATTTAGCTCCAATCT
Source organism: Bucorvus abyssinicus (assembly GCA_009769605.1). Classification (NCBI taxonomy): domain Eukaryota; kingdom Metazoa; phylum Chordata; class Aves; order Bucerotiformes; family Bucorvidae; genus Bucorvus; species Bucorvus abyssinicus. The sequence goes on from CM020037.1 coordinate 8,087,618, forward strand.
GTACGGCCAAAACACTTGGTGTTCAGAAGTTGGTAGTTAGCTAATTACAGTGCAAGAACTTCTCATCAGTTTCTGAATATCAAGGATAGGAAATGGTAAAAAGAAGCACTAATCTTTTATCGACAATGTATTTCAAACATCAGTAACTTCAAACTGCTTATCCGCTCATTGATTGGTTTGACGAGACTTGATTTCTACTTATCTATAGTATACATAAATCAATCCCAATGACAATGAAATGGGAAGATAAAAGGAATAAAATTCAAGTCTGAAAATTCTTCAACATATATGGGTGCGACTATAAGTGTATTTATGTTTTGTTTTGCAGTACAACAATATTACTACAATCACCGATGACACATTCTGCAAATCTAATAACACGCGTTACATCCGCTCAAGCATGGATGAGATAAGGATGGAAGGCAACCCGATCCTCTTGGCCAAGCACGTTAATGCTTTTTCCTGCTTGAGAACGCTGCCTGTAGGAACATACTACTAGCCATTACTTATGTAATTATACATGCCAAAACTTAAACATGGTAAAAAAAGGTCATTCTTCTTCCTCTGTTTACCCATTTATAGCCTACCCCTTACTAATGCCATCTTCCCTGCCTAGTCAGAACCTTTTACTATGCTGAAATGTGGTTCTCCTCTGAAGTAACTATTTCAAAACAGCTGCTTTATTCAGTAGTTAGTGTCACCCATGCTTTCAGAATCTCTTCTGTAAGTGAAAGTGTAAAAATATGTATATTCACACACATCTTTTCAAATTTTATTTCACCACACTCTTTAGGTGTAGGTAAAAATCACACAAGTAACTGCTTGTCCACATTCATTACCAGTATCCAGAACAATCGCTACATTTAACTGTCAAATGAATGCAAAATATTCTTCGAGCAAGCTACAGAGGAAAAATATGCCGTAATTCAAATCCCACTTTTTACATCTGACACTAAACTTTTTCAGTTGACCTTCAAAGTGGATTGGATGAAGCTGCATACAAGAAAGAGTTTGTTTAGAAACAGAACTTCTCAAAGATTACCTTCATTAAGTCTTCCTTAAAAACTTGGTTTTGGGAAAATGAGAATAATTCCTATTTAGGCTGGTACCAAGCAACATAGCACGTGGAACTTTTCAAAGATGCGTTAAATCTCCTTCTACTATTTTGCTTTCAAAGTAAGCCAAGAGTTTCTCTGTATATATTTTATTTTTACTCAAGGTATTTTTAATTGAAATATATAAATTTTGCTCAGCTGTACTCACAAGAGTCATTTTTGCAACACCAGCTTCTCATTTTGTAACAATGGTCAATGTACAGCATAGTATGATTCCAAGTATCTTTGCTATTAACAAATGATGTAGACTGAGCCTTGTTCCACTGCTTTTTCGTGACCAGAAAATGCAACAACAGAATTAACAGCAAAGCTGAATTAATGTTTTTACTTGTAAATAAGTAAGATTTCACATAGATAGTCAATGCAATGAAACAGAAGTACCCTTGTACAACAATACTTTCGCTCATTAGGGAAAAATCAGATCTTTACATTAAAAACAAAAGTTAATTCTAAAATTAATTTAAAAATAGTATTAACATCAAGCAAATTAAACTATCATCATGTCACTCAACTACTTTAAACCATGCAGCATATTAAAACCACAAATGGGTGTGCGTAGGCCTCAACTGCCAGTTCACCTAAAACTAGACATAATTGATACAGAATGCCATGTTTAATTACACAGCTACACATTTCTGTTACTCCCCTCAAATACCTACCACAAGCGTAAACTCTTCAGATAAATGAATGCCAAAAGTATGCTAGTTAGTATTACCAGATCAACTTTGTACTAATTTTGAAGCTAGTATAGATTCCTAATTTGTAGAAATAGTTAAGATTCAAATGCATGATGATGTATCACTACACCTAGAATACTGTCTTTACAAGATATTCTGTATTAGTTTTGTTTATCTTACTTAGCTAAGCCTTGATTTGTTAGTCTTTGTGCTACGGGGAGTTAAGTGCACACTTAATTCTGAACATACTGATGCTCTTCCACTAAGGGTGTTGAGACCCAGTGTGACTTTCAATCACTTTTCAAATAACTATGTTAAGCATGAAGTGTGGGCTCATCTTTTCTGGAAAGATGATGCAACTATGAAATGCAGGTCAAGCATATTTTTGCCCTGAACCCATTACCCAAGACAGACAGAGCAATCCCCGATATTCTCCATTTTAAGTTATTTGGTATAAGAAGAAAAATTCCATTATCTCATATTATATACACCTGCGAACAAAACCAAGACCAACAACGAAAATAATACTTGGTTTTCATTTTCTCATGTAAGTCATAAAAGTAGTGATTCTGGATTTTTAGCAAAAGGTAAAAAATAACCCCAAAGCATGTAAAACACATTCTGACTTAATGCCAAATTTATATTAGGAAAAATAAAAGCCACCAATTCTCTCATCCCTCTCTCGATTAATGCCTAAGATGAAGAAAACACAGCTAGAAGTGTAACAATGTTACATAAGCAGTGGCCTCTGATCTTATTCTCATCACAAATCATTATTACTAAATAAAGTTCTTTCCAGTATTAACAGGATCAGTAAATATCACCAAAATTCTTCCTGTGAAAACAATTACATGTGTATACACAAATATAGGCACATTTATGTAACATACATGTACATGTAAACATTCTAAGACCTAACCACTACCACATCATTAATTTTACACTAAAATGTTGTACATATTTTTGTGAAATTACCAAATATCAACAGTAACACTAATTAACACTTAGTATTTTGTGAGGAAACCAAAGCAGACAATGGGTACCTTATGAATGACTCATGCAGGCAATAAATTATCTCATACATTTTAATTTACTTTCCCCATTCACAGCAAGTTAACTCATCAAATTAGTGAGAAGGGCTTCAGCATGCAAGATCTTGTGCCTTCTATTTGTATGAACAGTACTAATATCAAGTTGAATGTACACCATTCTATTTTTTTCCTATCACTCTCTTCTGTCCTGTATTTCCAATAAAACTTGAATATTTTTTTCTTGTTTATCAATGTCAGCTTCAACAAACTGCTCTTCCAGCAATGCCAACACACTTCAGATGTTCAGCCTCATGGCAGACTAAGGGTGCATCTAGTTAGAGTATTTGCCCATGTAAATCCACTTTGCAGACAGGATGTTTGTTGTGGCAATGAAGTAAGACCTGCTGTACAAGTAATGCCATACAAAAGACTTCTGGGACACTTCACTCAGCCCTTCAAGATCTATTTAAAGATTTGTAGATTTTTGCAGTAGAATAAAGAAGCAGCCACTGAAGGTACTAACGGCTGCTCGACTCGATTGTGCGTGTGCAGCATGCAAGTTGGAGTCTATCCTGTTTCAGTACAAACCCACAACTGCTAAAATACAATGCCAGGGAATACACGATGCCGACCGCAAAATGCTTACAACTGACCATTGCTCACTCAGCCTAAACCTGGCCCTGCCTTTTAAGGAACGCCTGCTTACAATCACATCAATGTATATTTCCAGTTGCTTTTTTGCTCAATCTGAGTTATCTATCCCACCACCACTCTTTTTAAACAAAAAAAACCTTCTCACTACAAAATTGCTGTTTGTGACAGTTAACTTTTTAAAAATACAAGTGCTGTCCAACTTGGCTTGAACCTTGCAATTGCCATTCATCACAAATGTTTAGTATTATTTGAAATATTCAATCACTTCTACATTATTCCTTTCTTCTCAAGTACCAAAAATAACAGAAAAGAAAAAATAAAATAACTTTAACACCTGAGAAAACAATTTCTACTGAACAGCCTGGGTAATTTTATTTTAAATAACAAAAGAATAGAAAAGCTATAAACCCAAAATGGCACCCCAAGTAGTCCTCTCTCCAATACTGTGCCTATATACTCGAAGTCCGGCAAGCAGGTAGGAAAAAAAAAAACCAAACCCACACTAACCCAAAACAAAAAAACCAGCACAAAGATTACAGACTTATTTTGAACGTTGTCCATGTGTGAATGTTAACAGGATAAGACTTTTCACGTTTTGATGCAAATGCTAGACACATACTTCTGGTCACTTTCACACAAATTACTACAGGATATTGTTACAAATACAAATTCTCTGTCGCAAACTCATTATTTGAATTGTCAGACTTGATCTTTGAACCCTTTATTAATTCTCTTACCTCAGAAAGTCTTCTAAACGAAAACTTTACCAATGCTAGCAGAAATAAGAAGGCCTAAAAACCTCTTCATAAGCACATAGTCAATCGTATTTGATAAACATTCTCCCAAACTAGTTTCTCAAGAGCATCTTTGTCCATGGAAAGAAAAATACATTTAGAAAGAATTTTTGTAATAACAAACTCATAATATATGCTTTCAGTGAATTTATCTTCACACATTTTAACAATTAATATATTACTTCATTGTTTACACTCAATATCTGAACAAATTATTTTTAAAACTGCTTAAGATACACAGGACCATTTAAAAAATTATTTCCAGACCTACCTCCTTTCTACTTTTTTTTTGTACTGAATTTTAAAATGAGAAATAGTTACAACAGTTCACTGAATCACAAAACCATACACCACAAAGCCAGCAAGCTCTACCTTCTCTATGGAAGGATTAAAGAAAAGCCCTTATACAACAGCAAGCAGGATTAGACAGTATCGGTTGATCACCCAGCCATGGACAAGATTTTTTTTTTTTAACATAATCAGAAATTAGTGGGTCTTTTCTTTAATCTGGTTGCTTATTTATTAATATAAATTGATTAATCTAGCACAGAACTCAAAGGCCTAAAAGATTAAAAAAAATAGGAAACGAAGCAGTATGAGGTGGGAACTACAGATGAAAAGCAAAGACGGTGCTGAGTTTAATAAAAGTAAATGCTTAAGCTAAATAAAACTAAACTGAAACCACACACACACAATTAGGCAGCTAAACATCCTTCTCTAACATTAAGCATCATGTAAGATGTTCTGTGTCTAAGACTGCAATATTTTTACTCCAAGGATTAGTTGGTCCTATTAAAACCAGTACAAAGACAAAGTAAACAAGCCAAACAATGGTAATTTAAAACCAAGTTCAAATAGTATGTTTCAGTTGAAACTGAGGAACAGTTTACCTCCCATTCAAGTAAAACACTTCAGAACTGAAGTGCTGTCACTTAAACACATACTGCCACATTTTCAAGAGACAGATCCAGTCTTTCAGACTAGAAAAGCTATTTTAGTTTCTTCTTTTGCTTTTTTTCTTTTTTTTTTTTTTGTTGTTGCTGGTCAAAATGAAACCTAATACCAATGAAAAACTGTCTTACTCCCCAGCAGGAAGGCACAGATATTCTTGTTTTCATCTTGGGTATGAGGAACACAGCAATAGTATGGCAAAAATCAAGAGAAATACCAAGCAAGGACATTGCCCCTTGGACACCACGCAAAAATCTTTAGTTAACATTCTCTTCTCTACGACATAAAAAAGAAGATCCCCATACACCACTAAAGAGTGCTAATTTCACGCCCATTGTTCTGTTTTAATGAACTAAAGAACTAAAGATAGCACTGATATATAAAGGCTTGATAAACACTACCTTGAAATGTAGGAAGGTGCATCTACGATGTTCACACCACTCAGCATAAGTTGAAAGGCTTCTGAAGAATGTTAAAAGATTTCCATGTTCTTCAGTGCTACAAAAGAAAAGTATATTAACCCAAACAGTACTAGCCAGGTGTACCAATTCTATAGCCTAAAATTTACAATTTTTCCTTAAAGAATTTTTTGTTATTAGTATTGTTCAAGGCTAGAAATCACCCCTCCCAAATAAAACAAACTACCTCAACAGGAACAACTGCAGAGCAGAAATTGAAAAAACATTGAAGGCTCCATTTATAAAGCAGTGTTTTCAACTCCTCAGGAAGGTAAACAGCAATTGTTAGTCTTAATTGTCAAGTTACCTTATTTTACAAGGTAGTCACCTGTAAAAGCTTAGTTTGACTTCAAGCTTTTTCATCTAATGCTCGTTTTCTAAAAAAATTCCAAGATGTTGCACAGTACACTTTTAACCTACAAAAACCAGTAAGACTTACCAAATTGCATCTCTAAGTTTTGAATATTCCTGAGATTTGTCCTATTGAACTAAATCTTTACATGACACATGTTATCTGCCTCTGTCCACACGACAGTCAGCTTTTCAGGATTACCCTTGAGACTTCAGAAAGCACAAAGGCCTCTTTCTTTAAATCAAACACAGTATCTAAACTAAAACTTTTGATAGACAGTTAAATCTTGATTTATCTGCTATTAAGGAAGATGGTGATATTCTCAATAATTGGGCAGTAGAACAGGATGGGGGAGGGAGATAAATCTGTAATTGAGGAGCGCAGAGATCTTCATGCCAAGCAGAAATTAATAACCCTTGATGGAGCTGAGGTGATCCTTGCAGCACACCCCTCACTATTTCTGCAGTTTTGGGCTCACTCGTATTTTTAGTAATTCAGCTACACATAGACACATTATGGCTTCGTTCATACAAATGATCCTACACTTGCATTAATAAACTGTCTTGGAACCTGATGTCCTGCAAAGAGCAGGGCAGAGGCACCTTTGCTGGACTTGCACTTTACAGCCTATATCACAAGGCTAACGTTACTGGTGCTATTCTGGCAAGGAAATCATTCAGTGACAAATACTAGTTTTTCATCTGTAGTGACTCTGATAACAGAAAGGCCAGCAGTAGTCATTTCACCTCCTGGCATTTCTAAGGAATTTTCAATACAAGAGATAAAGCATAAGAGAAATAAAGAGAAGTTCCTATAGTGTTGGCTTTGCCAGTTTCAGGGTAATTGAACAAAGTTTATGTAAACATTATCAAATAAAAATGTTTATGTACAATGATTCCATGCATTCCTTTATATCACAAAATTCGATTTACAAAATAAATTAACTAGCAAACGTAAATGATATGCTTTTCTACTTCAGTAACTGGCACTGAAGTTACTTTCTTTCATTACACATTTACTATTTGGTCTTCCTAGCAATGCTGTGTTAGTTTGTATGTCAACTAGGATGCATACAAGCAAAACATTTTTAGTAGAAGTACACCAGTACACTCACTGAGGCAGCCCAGGAAGGCAGGCAACAATGGAAGGAAGAAAACCAAAGGTACTGGAAATCAGTAACACAGAGAAACGTGCCTTAGAACAGCTAGGATTAGAACCACTGTTACGAAGAGACCTATTCACATGAGACAGGTGCCATCACAGAAGCAGAGTTTGTAAAAATCAGGAACGGAACGTACCTTGCCCTCTTTATTAACAACAGGATGACAACAACCTTTAAAGCACATATACTGCTTCTCAGCACTAACTAGAAGAGGAAGACACAGTCCACCCACTGTTACCAGGGATAATTGTATTAAAGACAGATCAGAGAAAATACGTGAGGAGCTGGTTGGGGGGTGGGGGAAGAAGAGCTTATTTTGGAGGGGTTTCTTTAAGAAAATCACAACAACAACAAAAATATTTATTCTTCAAATTTCTATTAATAAAAGAATCAGGATAGACAAAGGAAAGGAGACAGTAAGGTGACAGAAACTGCCAAAGAGCCAACCACCCATTCAGTGCTGTCAGTGTGAGGGAGAAAAACACTTTTAAAGAGTATGCAGTTTTAACTAAAGAAACATGTCAAGAATGCAAAATTCCACCAAAGCTGTGTCAGAACATCTGAGGCAACATGATTCTTTAATCATAAGGGTGAACTGCTTCATGTCACCGTTGATACAATGCCACAGTCAAACAAAACAGATTATTAACCATCATCAGAATGTACCCAGCAAGCACTCCTTTGAAAATACTAAGAGTTATTTCAATTTACTAAGACAAGATTTTACAAGTAACTGAGGAAGATACCCAACTTACATTTGGGAATATGTCAGAAAGTTACAGAGGGTCTAAATTCTACATGTTAATTTTACTTGTAACATTCTTTCTGTTTGAGACTAGCTATTCTTTTTGGATTTTCAGAACAGCCAAGAGCAGAAACCTGAGGCCATTAACAGGATGGTTGCAACAGTGTATGAGGAATTGACTTCAGCCATTCAAGGGAGAATGTACCTCAGATCCTGCTCTATTTAATATACAGGAACAGCAACCCTTAATGTGTCACACAAACATAAACTGGAAAAAATATATGAAGTTCATTCAGATATTGAAAACGTGAAAAGTCGAACAAGTTTTATCCTAATCTGGAAAGAACAGCATCATTAAAGGAAGTTACCACAGTAGTCACAGCTGCAAACAAAATCAGGCCAGGATGAAAAAAATGCTGGCAGCAGACATAAAACTGAGTCCCTGGAAGGATGCAGACGCATACGGACTTGAAATAGTTGACTAGCTCTACATTCTGGGCAGCTTTTTTTAACCACAACTCATAATTGTACATATAAAAATCTATGCATACTATTGTCAAAAACGAGACTTAGTGATAACATCTCACTGTCTAGTGAACACGATTCTACACACACACACACACACATACACTACACTATACTTTGTAAACATACACACATGGAAGAGGACAACATGAAACTTTGCTACAACACTACATGAAACTTTAAAAACTTGGCAATTTTGATGTGTATCCCCTTTTATGCAATTTAAAAGACTATCACAAACCCTGTGACCTTGTCTTAGCACTATGTCTTTAGTTGGTTTATATTTCTTTTTTCCTCTCAGATTCATCTTTAGGCAATAAAGCAGACGAAAATTGTCAAGGTTAGATCGCCAATAAGAAAGACATACTTTTGGCTTACAAGTTGAAAGAACCAGTTTAATGTAAGTTAGTCTATGAATTATACCCGAGTATATACTTCTCTCATGTACAGATAGAGCACTGGTTAAATTTAAGATAGAAAACTAGATTTAGTGTTTAGAAAAGGGGAAAATCTGTGCTGGTATGAACAGACGTACGTAATATATGTGCTTTTTTGTATCAGCAAGGGGAAGGAGACAGCAGAAGAGCACCACTTCAGTTAACTGTCTCATAGCACTTAAGCTACCCATAAAAAATAATTCCTAATTAGCCTAAGCTAGCCTAATTCCTAACACTGAAGCCAAGTACAACAAACACTAAAAATACCAAGAAAGCTCATTATAAAATAAGAAGGTACTAACAGAGTGCATGTTAAAACTTAAGCTTTATTTTTTTTTTAAACAATCCAGCATTACAAAATCTCACCAGATTTAAAAACAATAATCCATTAGCAACAGAAAGCACCTATCTCCAAAGCCAACATCCATGTAACAGAGAAGTCATCCAAAACCAGCAGAAAGTATATCCAGGCAGAGAATAACTACGCATCAGGTTAAAAATCACACGCCCTTCATCCCAACACCATTTCACTTTTACAAAATAACGTCACCAAATCACAAAAGTATATAATAAACTTAACTGTTGTAAAAGTATTTAAAGCTCCTTTAATATGCCTTTTCAGTTATTTTAAGAGAGAAAATCTATTTTAACTCACTGCAGTATGCAAGACTTCTTGCATTAGCACGTAAAGCCAAGCAATGACACTTACAGCTGCGGGAAGAATTCATACTACTTACTTCATGCAGCATTTAATATTATGCAGACAGTTCATAAATCCTTCACTCTGACTTATGAACTCTAATTGGTTAGTAAAAAGTAGGAGCAGTTTTCAAACTGTCTAAAAACTCCTCCAATTTAATTAAGTAATCTATGCAATAGTTAACTAACCTACAATTAAAGGCAAAAAAAGCAAAAAAAAGGAAAAAAGGGAAAAAGAGAGTGGCAACAAGACTTTTCATAGCTATTCTGGTCCTCAACACTAGTAAAGCATAACATAAGTGGCAACTGGTGCAAAGGGGACTCCAGTAAAATCCAAGAACAGAAGACTAAATATTGTGATTCCATTTCATGTTTTTCATTGACACAACATAATTAAAGAATCATACACATCTTTTTAAAAGAGGGATTATATATTGCAGCAGTACTTGGTTGAAAATAAACTGGTGAATTTTCCTCCTTTTAAAACCACGTTACTCAAGTGTTCTAGCATTTCCCTGTTTTCATCCAAAGCAGGATGGGCTTGGGAATTACAACTGAATGCCAAGTTTTAAACTCTGGTGCTCTTAAAGACTCTTTTCTGTCATGCACTATGAAAAATGAAGCCAAAAAAATTAGAAAGCTGAGGAGGAAAAAAATCCAGGCCAGTAGAGAAAACAGAAACTGGTAGGGAGGCTGAGAAGAAAGAACAGAGGGAGACCAGATCTAGCTGGTCAATAATAGAGGTAAGGGGATGGAAGAGGTAGGAATCAAGATTCTAAGAGCAGCTGGAGGACTGAAGAATTAAGGGCTAGTCGGAAAAAGCCTGAAACTGGACATGAAAAAGAGGAGATTAGGACTTGAAGAAACAAGAACTACCTTAACAAGGGGATTGAGAAAACAAGCCAAAAATGGAGATCACATAACCAGATTAAGTCAGTCTAACAGTGGGTTGCTGTCAACACAGACACGATCATCATCGGCCCCATTCTGGTCACATATTTACTGCCTTAAATGAGCAACACTGACATTGCAGGACAAGTCAAATACAAAAAATGATACCTGAAGGGATTGGGGCAGGCCAGGTTGAATGTCCTCCCAGTTACTTTATCAACCAAACAACATGGATCCTATTTGCCACATGGCTTCAAGAATATATACACTAACACAAGGACAACAGATGGTACATGCAGGCAGAGGCTAAGGAGAAAGAACTCCTTGCTTAGTTGACAGCAAAGCCTTAATTCACCATGTATCATTCATGAGAACTTGTGTTTACTTATTAATACTGGCATAATGTGGAAAAGGACCAGGGCAGTGAAGAGACAGAGACAAGACAGCAGCAGCTGAGCCAGGATGAAATAAAGTCTGCCACTACTTCAGTGCATTCCTTTCCAGTATGACTATTAAGTTCCAAGACGCTTCTGCTGTCAGAAAATACTCATGAAGAAAACAGGGCAATTTCCTCTTCTAAATCATGCTTCTTGAGAGCAGTTAACTACTATTCTCAATTATACTGCTAGCTTTAGCAGATTTGTATGGAAATTCCAAAGCCTCTAAATGAAAAATTCAGCTTTTAGTACACACTAATGAAGCTCAAGGTAACTCAATAGACCTTTCTTTTCACCCACCCAGTTGCCTCTCCTCTCCCTTCCCAAGTCTAAAAAAATAATATAAGAAAAAACCTTAAAGAACAGGATCAGGATTAAGTCAACTACCCAATAATAATTAATAGATTTGTTCTCAGAACAGTTTCCTAGCAGATTTCACAGTGGAATACCGCAGACAAATAATGTGATCATTATTCATTCTGTGTACCACAAGAATTTGACATCCTTCAGAAAATAATCAAAAAGTAGCATTCAGTCATATGCTTAAGTACGTTTTCTTAAGCCATTGCACAAATACACTATTACAGGCTTTGAAACTATATTGTTCTTAAAGTATCAGTGAAAGCCTGCTGCAAAGAAGAGAAATGGAATGATGAGCAGAGAATCATAAACAGGCAAGTACTGGAGAGGGGGTCTGGATGTACTGTAGCCATTTATCACTGCACATCTGCAACTCACACACACATCTGAGTAACAGTTACTGTGTTGATTACAAAAATTAAAATGCAATAGCTGAGATTATCTTGTTATATCTTTCTCTGAACCAAACCATTTCAAAAAGCTAAAACTGTTCCCGTTTAACCTGAATTCGTAATGGTCCTTTCAGGCCTTAACAATTAAATGCATTTCATCATCTCTCCAGCAGGATACAGACAAAGGATGGAAGTGTTTGGGTTGGGCTCACAGTATATCACCAAACAAAGAAACTGCCAGAAACTTAGGAGAAACCTCAGTATTGCATTTGGTATCAGATATCCCACACAACAACCCTCCACTAAACAAAAAACTCCACCTTACCGTGACACAAACTTGCTCACATCTGAATCTTCTCCAGATTCCATTATAATACTGAGGCCAGTAATAACAGCAGACACATTCTCTTTGTTCTGAATGGGAGAAGTAACAATGCAGTATTTTAGAAATTTCTCTAGCAAGGAGAAAAATATATCTATCTGCATACAAAATAGACAACAACATATACAAATGCTAAGTACTATAACCCTTAAAACAGAATTTTTTAAACTACAACCTATATGTGTGGACATTTTCATTTCAACAGCATCAGTATTATCCATACAACAAGGTTTTGGGAATAATACTTTAACTTGTCATTAGAGAGAATATATATGTATAAAGCAAGACTTATAAATAAAAGGTTCATCTACTTCCTTTCATGCCACTTTCACTTCAAGATTCTTCTCATTTTCCAAAACACCCCTTAGCTGCCACATACAACAAAAAACTCAAATACAAGGCTCCATCTGAAAATCGTAATAATGCTACCCCAAGTTAAAAAAAAAAATCCTTTTAGCTTTCCCTTTTTTATTTTAAAGCCTATAGTTCTTGTTCCTGTTTACAATAATAACTGTTACTCAAGGATATGTGCATGACAATAAAAATAAAATGTTTACAAATTAAAATACCTAACAATCTATTAAAAAAGTCTTATAATAAAAATGAAGCTACATAAGAACTTAATTCTTTTTTTCTACTCATTCTTGAACACATCAGAGAAATGGGTTAGATAACAGCGAATTGAAGAGCTTAAAATCATGGCTCGAAGACCACAGCAAATGTTTCACTTTATACTGGAGACTTCATACTTTATTTTACTTATACCCAGTCACACAGAGGAACCTAAACAGACAAGCTGGAGTCAAATGCAAACACATCACAGCAATCCTGACTGCTGCTTGGAGAGAAGTATTGCTCACACTGCCATCTCTAAAGATGGAAAGAGCAAACCAAGACACTTCAAAGTTTAGTGGACTGAGTCAGTAACATCAGGAAAAAAAAAAAAATTAAAATTAGAGCAAAAGGTTCAACACATGCATGGAATTTGTACAGAAGCTGCTGGTAGTCACAAGCTAACATACTACCTTCTAAAGAAACATGTTTTCCAATAAATGAGTTACTAACATATGCCAAGATGCCATCTTGAGGTCAAATAAAAAGATCTAAAAGGAAAGCTCTTGACAAGAGAGCAATTCTTATTTGAACAATTGCTTTCCCAAGAGGTTTAGACTTGTTTTAGCAGATTGCCAAGCTAATAGTACAGGTCCTCTTCTAACACCTAAGGACAGTAAGAGGGGAAAATAAATCAATCAAATTATAATGCTTTGCATTAACCTTCTTTCCTTGTCCACATTTTGACCTTTGTAAGCATCTACCCATGCACAATGGTGAACACTCCTTACTTGTACTCAAAGCTGGCCAAACACCAGAGCTTGGGAACATAGACTACACACTAGTCTGACCCTGTGCCAAAACTAAAGAACCAGCTAAGGTGTGGGAAACATCAGGCAGTGAGCGACCAACACTGCAGAAATACAGACATAATCTCAGCCTTTCAAGGCTGATCCGAGTGAACTCAGATCTGCCTGCCCTTCTTTATACAAGTGTATCCTGGAATACAGCTTTTAATGTGAACAACACTTCAACAATTTGTTTCAGATCAAATTAGAGACGATTACAAGAACAATTTGTTACTAGGTATTAACAGGTTTGATTTAAGGTACTATGGAGCTGAGTTAACTGTATTGTAACTTAACTACTAGACTGAATAGCCAAAGTTAATGGTGTGAAAAAAATTATTAATCACCTGCTGCATGCCAATGTAATTGTTACCTACTAAGCATTTCCCCAAAACAGCTATTTTCTTTTCTTTCTCAAGATGTATAAAACTAGATGCAGCTTTACACTATCTTGCCCATGCTGATCTCAGTACAGGTTCTTTTGACTAGAAGCGTTAATGCCGTGTATTAGAAAATAGGCTTCTCCGTTTTCATATGCAAGAAGCCGGAGGCATAAAAAAGTTAAAGCTGAGCTTCCAGGTCTGAGTCTGGCCTGAAGTCACAACTTTCCTAAGAGCTATGACAGCAGACTCCTGCATCCACAGTAGACCTACTGACTTCACCGCAGAATGACGAACACAGCATACAAAGTCTCTGGAAAACCAAGATAACAAGCCACCACTTTTACACCACAGAAACAGCCAATCAGAAATTGGCAAAATGTCTGAATGGAATGGTTAACTTCCAGTCATGAGATATGCTTTTTTATTATAAAGAAAAGGAAGAGAGAAATCTTACCATATAAGTTACAAAACTATGTGTCTTTAAAATACAACCCCTTAAGCTTGAATTTTTGAACTACGTTCTGACAAAATTTGATTTAAACTGTTCTAACCAAATTAAAACACAGAACTGTACACAACAGTTGTATTTTACAAGTCTAACCAAATCACTACATTATGATTTATGCAACAGCTAAAACACATTAAGTAAATGCAAAACCTTTAATAAGACTCAAGTTCATACACAATCACAAAAACCAAGCAAAGGAGCAGAAATCAGTCTGCGTTTGAAACAGTAAGTTTACTTCTTGACTTGGGTAGGTAGCCCCAAAAATAAAAAACAAAACTTGTATATCATGGCACAATTAAAAACTGTACTCTTCATTGGTGTCTGCTCAACTAATTTACCATTTTCCACATGTCCACAATGTACGCCATACAAATGCATAAAATACTGGCAATTCAAAGTTTATTAACTTAAGGTAAATTGATACAGTTACAGATGCCTTGTACTTTTATTTTAAAAAATACAAAAAATTCAAAATTATAGTTTTTTCAACCGAACAGGTATTTTTTTCAAATATATACACTCGGTATTCCACATCACTAGTGTATTTCGTCAGTGCAGATGATAGTTTCAGGCATGATGTAGACAAGTGCTGCCATCTCGTGGTGTAACAAATTTAAGCATCACCAAAGGAGCTTTGAATAAACATCCAGTTAACTCGTGTGAGCTCCATTGACTCTAAGAGATGTCATCATTCTGCAGGAGCATACAGGTGGAATAGACATTCACCTAACCGAGCCGCGGGATTGATGCAGGCTACTTCCATGCTCAAAGCTAAATAAGGTTTTATACAGGCAAATGGTAAAATGATCTCACTAGGACCACAAGTTTCAAGTCATACATGGACTTAAGAGGTAGCAAATTAAGAGTAATTCGGCTGTACTCCTGCAGTTTCAAATCACGCCATCCACACAGGACTACCTAAATGCTCATTTCCTAAATTCACAATACGGCTTTTCTTATGAATAGGAAGGACATCTTCACATAGCAAGGCAGTTTTTAATACTATCAGGACCAATCATATTCAATTTTAAAGATAACTTTAAAGCTGAGCTGAAAATCAAGTTTTCTTGAGAAGGACATTTCCGGATGTCAAAAATATTATCACAAATTAGGGTACATTATCACAAACTGGGATAGCAGCTGTTTTCCACTGCTTCTCATTTTGAATTCTGTACTAAGAATAGATACTTACAACAGAGCTTCCTTGCAAAAATCTGTCATCATTAGTGTAACCTCTGTGCAGCCCCATGATGTAACAGCTAGTCACTCTAGCCAAGCAAAAAGAAATACAACCAAAGAAAAAAAAAACCCAGCCAAAAAAAACAACTGTTCTAGTTTGCAGTGTTTTAGCTTGTTGTCAAGTTTCCTCAAGAGGTTCAGAACTTTCCAGTCTCCAAACAAGGCATCTGCCTATAGGTTGACCATGACAAGAATTTTGTGACTGAATATTGAACCTGACCTCCATAACTATCTTGCTTGGATGTGCATGGAATTCAAAAGATGGGCCCAACTGTTACAAAGTTAAAAAAACCCACCGAGGCTTAGATTAAGGAGACTCAGGCAATTAAAATGAGAAAATACCAGAAATATCAGAATACCAGAAAAGGAAGTATTGACATTTGTCAATTTGAAGTTTTGGTTGGTTGGGGTTTTTTTTAAACATATGTTGATCCTTACCTGCACTTCAAGAAGCTGGAATTCCAATTGAAAGGACAGGGAGTGGCAATTCCCTGATAATCTGTGTTTCTGCAATGTTCTGTTTCCAGCTGTTATAAAATAAACAAAATACTTGATAATAATTCTATTCAACAATTATTGCATTCCTTCCATTGGTCATAATTAACTCACCAACTGATACCATCCATTATATAAATGAAGAAGTCAAGTTAAGCATGTTAACAAAAAAAAGGCAGCTTCACGTTCCCACTATGCAAAATATTGTATTTACTTATTTAATGGAATATTTTGTCAACAAAGAAAATTCTGTTGTATCTCAAAAATATTTGTCTTTCTGCTAACATTAGAAGAAGAATTACAACATGGATTTGCAAATGCAATGAATTGAAGCAGCATGCTCAGCACAGCACCAGTAAAGGGCACAGGACTGCTTACTTTTTTCCACTGTTTTCTTGGAATGACTTGTGAACTGAATACCAGTAAACTTCATTAAAAATGAGAGATCTCTTTCTAGACTTTCAAGCTGAGTTTTCAGGTCTGATGGAGATTCATGTCTCTTAGGATCTCCCTGAAATTCTCTTTGGAATGATTTTCTGGAATCAAAAAAAAAAAAAAATCAAAAGGGCAAAAGACTCAGGCATAAGACTATGTTTTGTCACAACAATACCATTAAATAAAAAGCATTTGTAATGTGATCTGATGATTTTCAGACCAAGATCAGTTTTCAATGAATCAAATTTCAGTGGGATCATATTACTAGGAACAGTAAACTATTCTAACTTACATAAACACTTTATTTTCACTGCCAGGTAGACACAACCTTTATTACAAATCTTGAGATGCAAGTATCCATTTTGAAGAACATACAACAAAAATGAGCTATGATGCCCTTCCTCATCTAAATGACTTTATCTCTGGCGTGTACATTTACTATGGAATGTCAATTGGAAATGGAAATAGAAAGCCCTGACATGGCACTTCTTTAGCATATAGCTAGTCACACCTGTATGTGTGCCCAGTCCCCATCTTTTCTCACCCACCCCTCCCCACCCACCCCCAGTAACAAGCACTGAGCTGTTCCACAGTGCATAATGGAAAACATGGCCTTTACAGTCAACAGCTTTGCAGGTCCTGCACAGTAACATACCTGATGTCATGCTCTGACCACTATGATTGCCTTTTAAATACCAAACAAACCCCCAAAACCCCACAAACTACCAAGCCACGACGGTTAAAAGAGACCAGCTATTCATTATTTGTAATCTTTTACCACATATAGCCCAGATTCTAAACAAGATCAGCACTGTAAAAATAAGGACAGCCCATAACATAGAGGCAAGAGCTCATCCTAAATGTTTTGACAAAGAAGCACTACTAATTTAATTAGTAAAAAAAGGCATACATTGACATTAATAGCTCCTCATCAGAAAAAAAGGTGGATTCTTGCTGGGTGTCTTCATACTTTTCAGCCAATAGTTTAATTTCTTCTTCCAGTGACTGGATTTCATCTTCATACACTTGACAAATGCTGTTATCCATTTCCCAGAATCGATGTTACTAGACAAAAAAAAAAATCAGCATATTTCTTAGACCAAATAAAAAAAAAAATACAAATTTAAGAAATGCATATATAACATTAGGCAATTGTTTCTCCTACCTCTCTACATAAGAGAGTTCTATTATATTTGACAACTTTTGAAAACTGAAGAATTGGTACATACCCTTTTTAAATATCCCAGATAGCTTTGACAAGTATAATAACTTCCACCTCTGTGGAGAATTAGAGCATTTGCTAGAACACTCCTGTTTGCTATGGAACACTAAACAACATATCAACCTTGATTCTCAGCAACCAAATTTGACAGGAATTCTGTCACGAACTTGAAAACACATTTAGGCTTACAGTAAAACTCTGCTCATAGCTCCTAAAACTCTAGGCAGTCCCTTTAGAAAGACACTAGTCTGCAAGTAGACATTATAAGGGCAGAAAAGCCACTTCATCCCTAATTCTGAACATAGCAAAGCTTCCTAAGAAATGTAACTCACTCACAGGAAAGATTCTACCTCCAGTGAGTACAGGCAGTTACTAAATATCAACAAGAAGGTCACAAAGAAGACAAAGGCTTTCTTTAAAAACCTTTTTAACTAATGACGATTTCAACCAGGAGCATAACCCAGCTGTTCTACATTTGCTGTAACAGAACAAGCAGCTGTTCTGCAGCTATAAATCAATCCCAATCAGACAGACAAACCCAACCCAGCTTTGACCAATTCACCTAACAATCCAACTGATTAAAGGAAGCCCACCTGATCCTACTGACAGCTGAACAAAATCTGCCTTTCACGTGAAGAGCAGGAAAGGACCACAAAGAAACAACCATGCTTCACAAACAATTCAAAATAAATAAACCTCAATTTTAAGAGACAAAAAAAGTAATAATCTGACATTCAGCCTACACATGACACATTCGAAGGACCATAGAGAACATAACACAGCTCAATATTGATGCATTAATAATTTCGATCAGGAAAAAAAAAATAAACCTAGTTATATGTGTGTTTTTAAATAGCCCCTACTGTATTTGAGCTAACATGATTCAATAAAAAGGGATGAGGGGGACATAGAATTTTATCTACTTCATAGAGAATAGCATCTGAGTTATACATATAATAAAATATTTAAAATGTGTCTTGCATTCAAAACTTTAGTGAACAAATAAAGTACATGCAATTAAATAATAGCCAAGATTATTCCTAGTCATGACTTCCTCTGAAATTTTGAGGCAATCTTATGCAACATATGACAAGAAACAAGATCAGTGGGGACAAGAAATAGAAGTTCTACTAGGTTGTTTTTTTTTTTAACTGGATACATTGAAGAAAGTTTTGGTCATAATAAAGAATGCATTGAGGGAAAGAATATCGTTACAATAGCCAGAACTTCACCCTGGGTCGTTAGCCAATTCCTCTTCTAAAAGCCGTTTTAAAAACAGTAACAGAAAGCATAGACTGCTTACAGCTATTTTAACTCCAGTGATTTTACTAGTCTGCAGAACACTCAAAGACTAGTTATAGCTTCAAAGAGCATTATCTCCAGAAAAAAAAAAATACCCGTATATACTTTAAATTAAACGAAACATAAATTTACCAAATTATCAGTCATTTCTTCTCTCCCTAAGCATACATACACACATCTATCTGTGCATTACGGGTAAATATTTCACACGTCTACGTACCTGCCCGCATACACCCCCAAGCGTTTGCTTTTAAGCTGTCTCGGGAGGAGCTGGGAAGAGCACTCAAGAGTTTGTCAGAAAGGAGCGAGTGATGTTCTGCGTTTCGCCGCTTTGCTTCCAGCCTTCACACCGACAAGGCGACTGAGGGCTGGAACCACGACTCATCAGCCGAGCCAGCGCTGTCCCAGTCCACCCCAAGGCATGGGTCAAGGCTCACAGGCGCCAGGGACGGCAGCCTGCAGCCCAGCCCGCACGCAGGGCCCCGACACCGAGGGCCGAAGCTGAGGGGAGAAAAGAGGTTCCCGCCCGCCACTGGTTGCGGCGCTTCAGGCAAACCCGGCCGCCGCGAGCGCACCGCGCGCTTCGAACTGCGCGCCCAAGCTGCCCGTCGCGGACCCGGACGCTACCATCGCTGCGGCCTGAGCAGGGGGCGCCGCCGCCCGCGCCTTCATTCCCCCCGCGCGAAACAACAAAGCCTCTTGAAAGGCTGTAAAAGCACTTCCGGAGACAGTTGCTCAAGGTGGTTAGAAAAAGTGTCATTTTATCAGCTAGTCCCTTATTTTTCTGCTCGTCTTTCTTGCGGAAAATCCCCCTACTTTTCTTCCTCCTTGGTTACGCCCAAACCGTCCGCGATCACCAGACCCAACCCGTGTGTTCCCATTATACTTAACCGGCTGGAAACAGGAACCTGAAGGAGATAAGAGGACATTCAGAATCCAACAGCCCCAGGAGGCGGAACCTTTTTTTTCCGATTGAGCTCTGGGAAGGAATGCGAGGGGGAAGATAAATTGCGTTGCGGCACGAGAATCGCACATGGAGGCGGTGAGGGAGTTTTGTAGTGTCCTGCATCTGGTTGTAGCTGCCCGGTCCCTGGAAACGGTCAAGGTCAGGCTGGACGGGGCTCTGGGCAGTCTGCTCTAGTTGAAGATGTCCCTGCTCGCTCAGGAGCGCTTAATGGTCCCTTCCAATCCAATATCTTCTATGCTTCAGGGGTGGCGGTTCCTGGGGCTTCGGCGGCTGCCTCGGCCTCTCCTGGCAGGCGGCGGTTGGGGTTGGGCACTGGGCAGTGGGTGGGTCGCGCCCTCTTTGCTTAAACAATTCTTAGAAAGGTTGAATTGCTAATGCCCACAGTCACATATTTCGAGATTAAAAACAAAAACCACAACACCTAAATTCTGATTACTTATAGCAACGCCGTGCTCACCGTCACTGAAACAGAGCGTGTTACTCAGTACACAGCACAGGAGCACCCTTTTCTAAAGGTGCTTTGTGGAGGACTCTTGATGGGATGGTTTGTTCCTAATTTGGTGCGGTGATGGCATTAAGCTCTACAGTGTTACTGAACTGTTACTGCATTCTTGGAGAAAAACTGTGTGTTGCAGGGGTGACAGCTTGACTTTTCAACATGGAGAAGAAACAAGTTTCAAAACGCTTGTATGTTGGAGGGCTTGGCCATACGGTTTCCAAGGCTGAACTGCAAGAAAGATTTGGCAAATTTGGGCATGTTTTGGATGCGGAGATTATTACCAGGAAAGACGATCAAGGTAACGGTTTTACGTTATGCTTCAAAAGTGAACAGTTTTTCAGTTTGTATGTGAAATGGAATTTTTGCTTCAGAGACACTGTATTTTCAGGAAATAGCTTAATTTTCAGTTTTAAAGGAATCAGTGAGATTATATAGGAATTAACTGAATATTATTGTTCATCAGGGAACCCTATGAAAACTTTTGCATACATCAGTGTCAGCATTTCTGATGCAGATCTTAAAAAGTGTAAGTACTTTTTTATTTAAAATAATTTATATTTTTGAGCCAAGTTGCTTTACTGATATCGTATGTGTCTATTGTTGTCAAATCAGCATGGGGTCAGGGTAGACCCTGCTTCATTCTGTTGTCATGTTCACTACGTTTTCTTTAAGCTGCAATTTTATGGAAGTTCCTTTACTGGAGTTTTCAGTAAGTACATGCAAGAAGATTAAAAAGACTGCTTTTGTCTGAAATAGGTGCTTTGTGACTTTGGTTTACCCCTTTTATGAAAAGGTATAGGAAATGGGCTTCAATTGCTTTCATCAGGTCAACAAAACACTAGAAGTGACTTGATATGAGAGAGAACCCAAAGGAGAGTGTACATAAAGCATGATTCTGTTAAAGCAATTTTACAAATCCCAGCATAGTTGGATTACAAAACTACTGGCAGGGTTATAAAACCACCTGTATAATTTTATAGCAGCCAAATGGCAGCTGAAGATACCTATACCCAAAGAGACGGGTTGGTAACATGCCCTTTTATCTAAGGAATGCTGCAATTAGGAATAGGAAAGCTGAAGTACAAAAGCGGTCAAGTAGAGAAGAGCCTATCTGAAATAGGGTAGAAACTTCAGAGTACATGTGTCTGAATTTCCAGGTTTGTATTTGAACTGAACCATACAATTGTGGGTGACCCTTTTGAATTCAGAACTTTAATTTGGGAGGTAGGCCTTCTTCTTTAAGATTTAGGTATTAGCCCTTCCGTATACAATCTTAAATCAAGTGAGTAATGAGGTATAAGATCATGCTAAAGAAGCTTCAAACTTTCATAGAAGGACACAGTGAGGTCTAATGCGTTTTTTTTTTTTTAGTGTAGAAAATATCATTTCCTGTCTCTGTTTTACAGGCATGTCAGTTTTAAATAAAACAAAATGGAAAGGGGGGACGCTGCAAATTGAGTTGGCCAAAGAAAGCTTTTTGCACAGGTAAAAATTATAAATGTATGTTGTTGCTAAAGTTACCCTTTTTCTGTTTATGTGATAACTTTATGGCTCTGCGTTCACCTGCTACACTCTTCTAGCAGTTATTGGCATTAGTGGACTGCTGATGCATATTAGATACTGCAACATATTTATTCCCTTAAAGGTAGCAGACACGTTAATTCCCTAATTAGGGGATGGTTACTGTGCTGTGGGAAAGGGTCACTGCCAGCTGTAATTTAGCACACAGGTAGACCTTTTTTCATATACAATGTGCTTTTTATTACAGGCTTGCCATGGAGAGGGAGGAAGCAAAGCTGCAGAAAGAGAAGCCACAGAGAAATGACAGAATGTGTCTGTTAGAATCACTGAAAAAAGCTGGAGTTACAGACTTCCGCATGAAAGCAGTACCAGGTACAGAGGTACCAGACCATAAGGTATGGTGGGGCAAATGTATAGAGAATTAAAACAAAAACCCCAGAATTGGACACAAACTTATTAAATCTAACTTTATGTCAAATCTCTTCACTTTCTGTAAAGAAACTTCTATTAAGTGTAACAGTCCAACTTACAGAAAGTAGTCTAAAGAAATACCTTATGTGTAGGCATGTAGAATGCTCCTGTCATTCCTTGTGATGACTGGAAATAATCTTGATCATACTGTCGTCTTTGTTGTGTTAAATTAGTTAATGCTTTGTTACCCATTTATGTTGGGAATATCTTCATGTTGACCTTAAAACCATGCGAAGAGAACACTTGTCTTACTTTTGTACAGTTGTACGTCCTGGGTTGTCAGGAACTAATCTCTGTGCTTTGGCACATCCAGGATCACGGTTTACACATGCTTAGAAAAGTAAGATTTAGAACAAAATCACCAAATGTGCAAATTTAGGCAACAAAAATTGTATTTACTACAAATTTTTCAAAATTATTTGTTAAGCCCAGAATATTTTTGGAAGGGGGGTGGGATTTTAAATTTTTTAGTGGGAAAGGGGAAAAGAACAAAATAATAGTGATCCTGTCTATATAGTTACCACTGTTAATTTGTAAACCAGAAGCCTTGTATTAAAATAGTACTTGTAAAGTAAAGAAATACAGTTCTTTATTGTCACTCTTTATTTGCAGGTTGTAGAAATTTGATTTGTTGCTTGGTTGGTTTGGGTTTGTTCTTTCTTTGAGAAGGAAGCTATCTGAGTATGAATAGATCTCACTTCAGAGAGAACACAAAAAAGGAATTGGTCACAGATGGTTCTTTATTACTGTTTCTGTTACTTCCATTCCTTTTTGATTTAACATGGATTGTTTTTCTTTTCTTTTAGAAATGGGTTGTTGGTAAATTCGGCAGAGTCTTGCCTATCCTTCACCTTAGGAATCAACAAAAAAAAGAAATATCCTTTTTTTTGGTTGGGCATATGGAGAAACAGTTGCTTAAGTTTGGTCTTAATATTGACTGGCATGTCATACTTGATTTGATGAACCCACTAAGTAAATCTTGCAGTAAGTTTATGTGATTTGAAGAAATTTTTTAGACTGCAATTCAATCTGCTTGAAGACTTACACTCATAACATTGAAAAGGATTCTTTGTTGTCCTTTCATGCAGAATTTAGCCTGTTCATAAATCTGCTTGAAATCTGCTTGCTGAAAGAATCATGTTGGTTTAATTCCTTAATTTGGACTAACATTGTGAAATATGACCCATCAAAATATTGCCATAACCTGAGAAAGCTGGAGCCAGACTCGACACATGTAGTTCCTATATCCGACCTTACTTGGCACTTGGAAGGGAGAGATGACAGCATAAACAAGAAGTGTCAAAGAGAGTTCCCTGTAACTAAGAAGCTGCCAAAAAACCTGAGGCAGCTGGGCAGCGAGGCTCCAAATGGAGCAGTAGCTCTCTCTTCTGGATCATATTCAGAAAGCACAAGCTCACCACAGCTAGATCGAAGGTCAAAATCCAAACCCAATGAGAAGTCTGAATTGCCTCCATCAAGGAGTTTCAACAGTAAAATATCAGGGAGAGGTATATTATCAGCTAAAAGCAGTGTTTCTGAAGTTCCAGCTCAAAATAATATGAGTGTTTCTGATAGTGATGTTGATTCTGAAGAGGAAATCAGAGCAATGGTAAAGAAAGAGATAGAAATACAGAAAGCTGAAAATGTGGAGACTGAAAGTGACCACTTGGAAATTGTTGGGGATAATTTTGAATTAAAATACGATAGTCACTGGGCCTTAAGCAATCCAGGTGCCATGAAGAAAGTGGTCAAAGGAAGTTACAGAGAGAAAGAGACTGTGGAATGCGATAACGGTTATGATTCAGCAGATACAGATGAAATTATTGCTGAAAGCAAAACTCCAGATCTAAGTAGCAGGAAAACTGCAATTTTAGAAGATTCTAAGCAGGTGAAGGTAGAAAATAAAGAGAGATTAACTAACAAAAAAGGTGATGTGGTAAATGACTCCTCACTGAAAACTTGCGATTTTAAAGAAGAATACATTGCAAGAAATGGGAAAAGAAAGAAATCCAAAATGGGTGCCTTGCGGAGTCCAGCAGTAAACAGTACAACAAAGGCAAGTGGTAGTGAAAGCTCTTACTCAGAGCCTGAGCAAGGGGAGTCTGAAATCAGTTCTGATTATGAATCCATGATGCAAAACTGTTACCGCTTAGACCTTACATTAGATGACTTAAAAGCACTAGCTGCTGAAAACACTGGGACACCAGTAGAAGAATCAGGTGGTACACACAGTTCTAGTCGGGACAGTGTTGAAGAAAACCCTACGGGCAATGCCGTAAATAAACCAAAACTCTCTAAATTTCGCCCTGCGGTTAAAAAAAAATGTATCTGTCCTGAAGATGTAGTTGCTGCAATTTTAGCAGGGGAGAAGAATGCTGATGAAGAAAGCTCCAAGGGACAAAATAATTCATGTTTGAAATATCAGCCCTTCAGAGGAATGGGGTCCCTTTGTGAAAGAGAGTTAATGCAGGACAGCGCTGGTTTAAAGAAGAGGGCTGTAGAAAGTTTAGGTCTTGAAGCTTCTATTTCTTCTTGTGAGAAGTCATCTAAAAGACAGCCTAAGAACCATCCATTGTGTTCACTTGAAGTCAGCAGTAAAAAGAGACAAAATATGCATTGTGAAGAGCGCAGGGAATTTTCAGGTGTTACCTCCTTACCAGATGAAGGAGATCAGCCTGTTTCCAAGACACATTTAAAAGGAAAGAATAAAGATGTGGGTTCTTTACAAGATGACTGTAATTCAGTACATGGAAATGCAGCTCCCAGTACTGATCAGTGTGAAGATGAGAGCAGTGACGTGGATAGTAACACTGCAGTGTCACAGAAACATGCTAAACGACAACTGAGAAGCCCAAAACTGCTTTCAAAAAAACTGAAGATGGATGTAAGCAATAAAAATCCGGAGCATGAAGCTAATGATTGTGAGAATGGGAAGACCAGCCTTCTTGAAAATAAGGAGCTTTGTCTTCATGCTACTGCTTTGAAGGAACCTAGCACAAAAACGAAACAGATGCAGGATAACCAGCGCAGGCTGGCAGCTCTGGAAGAGAGACAGAAAGAGAGAGAATTACAGAAGCAGCTCATTCAAGGAGCTCTTTCAAATCTGGTAATTAGACTCACAACTTCTGTCTGAACAGTATGCAGTAAAAGGGAAATCCTGGAATTTCTGATTGCATTGCCAGTTGTCTTTTGAGTGTATACAGAGTGATGTGTACCTAATTCCTGGAATATCTCTAGAGTTGCAAGAGGAATAGTAGATTCCTCCTTTTCACGTCTTGGAAATGTCTTTTAGATACTTACATATGACTGTAGCAAGTATTTGATGCACCTGACTTGACAGTTCCACTCTTCCACAGGACAGCCAGCCAGCAGGCAAGCATAAGCACATCATATTCAATTCAGATGTGGAAAGTGAAGCTGAAGTAGATGAGATATTGAAGATGGATGTGAGTTTGGGAAATACACATGAAGAAGTAAGTGTTTTTAGGAAAATGTATTCCAAAAGGTAATTCCATACTAATATGACTATGCCTTTTAAAGACTATTTTTCATAGTGAAGTGGCACAAAAAATTAAATAAAGTTTAAATTAATATAAATGGAGTTTGGTTTTGTTAACATGAAATGGGTTTCAAAGCACTTAACCATGCATCTGATAGAGCCAGAGAACTGGGAGAATTTGTAAGGAAATTGAGATTTGTATAAAAGAGGTTTTAACTTTGATTAAAAGAAAAAGAATGTTTAAGTTATAGGACTAGCACATCATTAGTTTTGAAATTCAACTGCTTTCAGTCAAAGGAAAGGGAGGAGTTTGGGTTTGAGTAGTATGGAAGGACTCTGGTCTTTCCAGCGTTGTGGACAAAGAATCTGTATTAATGCAGTGTCTTGTTTTTCAAGTGATGTTAGTGTCCAAAGAAGCTGTGTGGGACTTCTTCTTTACACCTTACCTGAGTCCTTATTTAGCAGACTCCTCAGGATTTTACTGCCATATTTGCAACACAATTAAGTACTTGTTTCTGGAACAGAACTTCTTGTATCATCATGTTTTTCTAATCTCGTCTCTGCTAAAGCTTTAAACCATTGGTTTTGCTTGTGTTGGGTTTTTTCTTCATACACGTAGTAAGATTAGGATCATTCTCACTATTTCATTAAAACTTTTTTTTATCACTTTTCCTCACAAGTAGCACTTTTTTTACATGTCTATCTCTTAGCCTTTATTTAGAATCGCTGCTCTGGATTTTTCCTTTTCTTTAAAAGAACCTCTAACCTATGGAAAACTGTTTCGAAGCTGTGAAGTGCTTATGTTTTGTCATCGTTGATATTTAACAGCTGACTTAAACTATGACCTAGAGTTTACAGCATAAGGGAGACTTGTTCAGTAACAGTGTAATTAGACATTGATACTTTAAATTGATCTTCCTTGATATAGTCAGAAAGTTGGATTTTTACGCTTAACTCTCTCATGTTGTAAAACCTGAGTTACTCTTTACATGGATATTTTGCCTATGCTAAAATTTAATAGTCATAACTGTAAAACCGAATTGTACAAGGTGCTTATGCAGTTTAAGATTTGAAGGACATGTATCAATGAGTGAGGTGGGTGGTCCAGAAATTCACTTTCCCAGATAAACTGGAAAGCACATAAACAAAGTTGATAACTGATTTGTTTTCTCAAACTTATGCAAATAGCTGTTTTTCTGTATTTTCTTTTCATTTAGGATAAATCTGCTCCTAGAACTTCGTGCAGGCTGTTTGAAAGCAGTGAGGATGAGCAAGATGATACAGATGATGAGAGATTCAAAATTAAGCCGCAGTTTGAAGGCAAAGCTGGTGAAAAAGTGAGTGAACCCATTAGAGTCATTTAGTTTTCTTCTAAGTCTCCGTAACACCTCTTCAGAAGAACCAAACATGTAGGTTTGCACATTCGCTGAGTTTGATTTTGACAAAGTTGCAATAAATAGAATTCTCTTAAAAGAGGGAACAGCAGCCATGATGAAAGTAATGAGTGTTGGGGAACGAGAGGATTTTCTCTCATCTCTCAAGGATTTTTCGTCCTTGGATGCAAAGAAAATTCTGGAAAAGGCATCAAGAGCTAAACATTCTCTAGTATGTTGCCATAATTACAGTTAAAAAAAAAAAAATTTACTGAGTGTTGATGATTTTCTTCTCCAGTGCTTAATCGGGTCTATTTCATTTTGTTTAGCTCTTGAAATTGCAGTCACAGTTTGGGACAGATGAAAGATTTCGCATGGATGCTCGATTCCTTGAAAGTGACAGTGAAGAAGAAGGTAAACCTCCTCATATTACCTGGTTGATGATGGTAATAGAGCTCTGTATCCTGAAGCATTAAATTTGGATGCTTGAAGCAACTTATGGACTACTTTTGCTTCTTCAAATGATTCCTTAAAGAAAATAACCCAAGTCTGTTGTGGCTGCACATAGTATGCATTGGTAGCTGTGTTTTCCTAAATGTATAATGTGCAAAACTATTTGTAATAGCAGAACATACTTGGATAATAAATTGACATTTGAAAATATTTATTTTAATACAGGATGATACCAGAATGCGTTTATCCATGTTTTTCACAGCCTAGGTGGGGATTTACTAAAATCAACTTTTTCACCATTACATTCATTTAAACGGTTTGTTTTGTAGTTGTCCTGCTGTCCACAGCTGATTTGGCAGCCTTAGAAAGAAAGATTTATTTTTTTTTTAACAGCAGAAGGCAGAAAAGATGAAAAAGTAGAGAACCTTTAAATATTTCTTTTTTAACCCCCTAGCAAAAATGAAGTTGTTAGCCTAGTTTTCCAGATTCAGGAGTTGTTTCTTTGTTGTTTCAATGTGATCTTCTGTACAGCATCTTATCAATGGTGGAGTAGTTGCATAGTTATGTGATATCAGTAGTGAACAGGTTAAATAACTGATCTGATTTTCACATTAAATAGATGTCCATGACATCTCTAATAAAAAATTTCCTGCTGTGCAAGAGAAAAAAACCTCTATGTAGCTTTAAAATAAAGGAAGTGATGTGTTCATGTGTGCGAGCTCTTCTAGTACTATAGTAATGTTATATATCAAATGCTACAGGCTTGCTCAGGTCATAGTGGGGGAAAAAAAGTGTATTTCCTCTTCTCTTAGCAGAGACAAATATCTTGAAGGCAGATGAAGAAGAAGAGCTTGCTGCGGAGAAAAAGAAAAATCTGCAAATACTGGGAAGCCTCTTGAATATCAACCTGGAACACTCTAAATCAACTAAAACAGCCACAAGTGCTAAGAAATTCAAGTATGAATCATCTGTTACCAGAAAAGAAGGAATTGTAGAAAGGCTTGATTTTTGTGCATGTTTCACAGTTAAAATCTCTACCTCGAGGACTGAGAAAAGTATTTCCTTCTCTGTTGTGTGCATTTGAAGTCAGTCTTTAATGCAGCATCCAAATAGATTATACAACTGGTAATGACCATTATTGTAGGAAAAAAATTATCAGATGCCTGCTTGAGTTTCTTCTAGCAGATTTTGCATTATTGGATCACTATGAAAATCAATATTTTAATAAATCCTTGCCTATGTCAGATATATTTCTGTTCTCTGTTCAGCCACCTTAACTTTGTCTCCACAAAGGACGTGTGAGTTAGACTCTTAACTTCCATAGCAGTTAATATGGTTATTGTTTTCTTTGGCCTACAGGTGATTAGCATCAACTTTCTTTTTCAGTGGAGAACTATTTTTTTTTAGCTGTATTTCTGCTTTTGAGAAATTTCTTCATTAGATTAGGAATTTGTTACATGTTGCTGTTGGGCGTGCTCTAGTCTTCATTGAAGGACGATGAGAGGGATTTGGAAATTACTGTTGTAAGTCTGAGATTTAACTGAGCACTTTAACAGAAAATTGGTCTCTGGACTGAATTGGTGGAAGCTAGTACTGAGTAAAGGGTAATGCAGTAGCATGCAATTAGTAAATTCTTACTGACAGTCACTACTGGAGTTGCCTCAGTTGACTGCTGACTGCTTAATACCATCGAGACTGCTCCACAATCGTATTTAACTCTATGACTTGTGCACAAATTTTCATGTGTTTTCTAAAGTCTAAGCAGAGGGGAAATAATCTGTGCAACCCCAGAGGTCATATTAGGAAAGTTTTGTGAATGGCAGTGTTCTCTAATACCCAGTTAAAGATATGGTATGTAACCCTTTAAAAACAGTTAATTTATGCCATAAGCATTAATTTAGGGAGGGAAGGGAAAATAAGTGATCACCTTGTTGCACTGCCTTCAGGCATCGTGGGCTTTGCTGCACTAGTATTGGGGTTGGTCTAAACCTTAGACTGCTTTAGCTGGAAGTCCCCAGAATGTTTTCATTTTGAAAGCTGGGCATGATGGGGCTTTGATTGTTTTTCTCGAGTTTGATGGTTTTGGTTTGGGTTGTTTGTTTTTTTCCCTTGGACTGTGTGAATGTAAGCAGTGTTTGGTACTACGAGAAATAGACATGTTATGGGTATGGCTAGCAATATTGATACAGCTCCTCAAAAGGTCAGCGGTACAGGTACAAACTTAGGCTCACTGCAGAACACCCACAGCTTTTGAGGTCTGTGTTCTATAGGAAATATATCAATTTGATTAAAGCCACTTCTGTTTGTAAGTTTTCCTGACCCGGACACTGACTAGCAGGTAGTTTCTAAATGTCAGTTGGGTTTTGGATTGATTCAGACCTTTTTTGGTAAAGTCAATATAAATTTGAATCTGACCATAAAGGTTTAGAGTAGCTTTAGGCTGAGCATTTAGAATGTCTCATGGTTCTTCTTTTCCTTTCTATTTTTATAGAGATATTAATGCCCTCCGCTACGATCCCACAAGACAGGACCATGCGGTTTTTGAAAGGAAACCAAGTGCTACAGAAAAAGAGAGGTAATATTACAGCTTGGTGACTATAATTGTTTCACCCTGTAGAAATGTGGCTTTAGGAGAAGATGGAGATTGAAACTATGCAAACTGCTCTGTTTTTCATTTCATTGTATCTGTTATCGCTAAAATCAAGATGTAATAAGAATTGTGACCGCTAAAAGCCCCATGTAATGTCATCCTTTCTTTCTAGTCCATCTACTCTCTGCATGCTATTTTCCATTTTCCTTTCTCACTTTCAGGCTATCACTTTGCTTCAAGTCAGGGACTTAAAGATTTGCAGATCTGTGAGGAAAAAAATACTAGTTCTCAACATCTCTTTTGCCTGAAAAGAAATCTTTCCTAAATATCTTAATTTATATGATAGCATGTATTAAGTGAAAAGTTAGTTTGAGGTTCATTATAAAGTAGACTTGTTCCTGCCTTGAGACTGAAACCTCAGGTGTTTTCCCACTGCTTACCCTCAAAGGGGGTGGATACATTGCAGGAGGCGAAAAGAAGTGGGTTAAAAGTGTAGCAAAAGGATAGTCATGCTGCCCTATAAACCTGTTTTCAGCAATAGGAAATATACTATTGCCAGAATCTGGAATTGCTAAGAAAGGGAAAAAAAAAAACAACAAAAAAACCCAATCAAACCACTCAAACCTTAAAAGTCAGCTACTCATTAATGTGCTTGGATAAGTTTAGGAAGACATTAATAGCAAGGTTGCCTCTTACAGAACCTTTCTTTTAAAAATACTTGCACTGTGTTACTATCTTCTAACAATCTCATTTCAGTAAAGCAAAGAGGAAGAAGAAGAGGGAAGAGAGTGAGAAACTGCCTGAAGTGTCTAAAAAAGTGTATTATGATATTGCTGTTGATTTAAAAGAGTTGTTTGGGTCTTTAAAGAGCAAATCAGAAAAAAAAGAAGAAATACCCTGGGATAAAGACGATGTGGAGAACTCTACCCCACCTGACCATTTGGGAGCTAACATTGGGAGTAATGTGGCTCAGGAGTCTAGTGATTTCAGGTTTTCCTTCTTTGAAGATATGGAGGAATCGGGCAGAAAAGAAGGTAATAGCAGAACACAAATAATAGTATGGTTTCTAATGAGTAGTTTATGTCAGGCCCTGTAGAGTAATACACAGAAATTTAAAATCCAGGGGATTTTCAGAAGTAAAAGACAGTAATTATGCAAATGATGCAAAATTGTTGTGGTCTTCTCTTATACTTGTCATTTAATCACAGTTAATACGTGCTTGCATCTCAGGAGTTCTGAAAGCAATGTTTTGAAAAGGAACTATTGTTTAATCGTTTTTTGAACAGTGATGGAAAAACTTGTCATCCACTAAATGTCTTAAACAGGGAAAATGATAATATACAAGACAAATCAAGCTTCATATAAACCAATAAAATTTTAAATAAAAGGTATGTTAATTAAGGTAATATTATGAGCAAAATCTTAGAGTCGACCCAAAGATCCAAGAACATCTTACTATGTACTTAATTTTATTGTACCTTTAGAAAATTGGAACTGAATGACACATGATTGTTGGGGTGTCCTAACCTAAGATAAAATGTTACAAAATCAAGGTGAAAAAATCTGCAATCAAGTCACTTAAGTGGTAATGTAGGAAATAAAAGAAACTGTATGAAGTTAACTGAAATAAAAACAAAAAACCAGCCAAAACCAAACAAAATAAAAAACAATCAAAAACCCCCTACACTTCCATGACTTCGGAAAGGATTCAGAGTCTTCTGAATGCAGTAATGTGGATTTCAGAATACATAACAGATCTGTAGAACAAAGTGGAAAATATCTGAGTGGAGATGTAGTTCAGGGTTCACAAAGTTCTTAGCACTGAGAACCCCACTTGAGCAGTGTCTTGTATTTGCTGCCGTGAATAGTTATTGCTTTATATTACATAAGAATTCTATTTGGTGGCAACAGGGCTGCGGTGGAGGCTGCTCTACTGACACAAAGGAAAGTCTTTCTTCATTGCACACACCTCAGATGCTTAGGTGGCTTTTGCGATTATTTTTCTTGTTGTTCTTTGTTTAACCTGACTGAAGATCATGTGTGTCATGTGGAAACCATGAAGGCCGAACATATGTATAACTTTTTTTTTTTTTAGCACAAACTGAGGGTGGTTTCTGGACAACTTAAACTTGGAAATGCTCACTTTTTCCAAAGTTAGAATTTTCTGTTCTTGAATAAAATACTGATCGTGTTTCACAGTCTCTAATTATTGTAGGATTAGGAAACTGTTTATATTGCCAGAGACAGGCAGTGCAGGAGCTGTCTCCTCTGTTCTGGTCAATCAGATGAGTACTGTGCTTATACATTAAAAGAAAAGGGATACCTTAGGCTTGTAACTGCAGTCCTTGTGGTGAGGTGGAGGTGTAAGGGCTCAGGTACGTGTTTTAAGTTACTGTGTGTAAACTGGGCTTCTGGCAGCTGACTGTGTATGCCATAGGCAGGAATAATACATACAAGAAAATAACGTAGCTTAAACACACAGAAAGAATCAGCTAAGGCATTCAGAGTTTTTTTGCAAAGGAACTTACTAAGGTAGTTCACAGCACAAGAATGCTTTTATTCCAAGTTCTGCAAGCTAAAAATATGAATAGGCACAATTATTCCCAGCTCAGTTGATAACTATTGTTAGGTTGGAGTGGCTTGATAGAACCCTGGACCCTAACAAGCTTCAGAAGGACTCCTGCACTTGTTCTTTATGCTGTGATGATACTAGTTGTGAATTTGAAGGGTGAATTTGGAACATATGAGAAAGCAAACTAAATGTTTACCTGCCCAGAGGGTGATAGAAAACCTGAGAGGGGAGGTTTCTGTCCTTCTTAAATCTGTCTTTTCCAATTTAAGTATTTCACTCTGAAGTAGAAATGTTTGCTGACAAGTACGGAAATAATCTGATTTACTTTTTTTAATTGTAATATTATTGCAGAGCCCTACATACTTGAAACAATAAAACCTGTAAAAGTCACATGGCAAGAAGATCCACGTTTTCAAGACAGCAGTTCTGAGGGTGATGATGAACCAGAGGCATCAGAAAGTGAAAGGGACAAAGAGATGCAAGTTATATTTTTCTTTGTTGTCTACTTGGTTGTAATAGTTTGATTCTGTGAGAATATTAATTGCAGCACTCAGATCATGGGAAACTAACATCTTCATTCCACACCTCTGAACACTGGAGTCATCTTAAGAAATTGGTCCTTGCTGCACAGAATGTAACAGTTGAATATCCCCATCCCACACTTGATTTGAATATAGAAGCTGAGTTTCTAGTTCAGTGTATGAAAATGTAACTGGGTAGTGGTTTGACCAAAAGTCAAATATATATTAAGTTTTCTTAAGAAACGGGTTTTTTACAGAAGTTATATGGTTAGTGATTGTTTGTTTTGTAGAAGTTATAAGTTCATTGGTTACTCCAGAGTAATGTTCTTCAACGCGTACTATTTCTCTGAAGTGTTAAAGCTTTAACTTGTGTTAAGGGAAAATGACAGTAACTTTCATGATGGTAAAATTCCTTTGTGTTTGTCTAGGTTTTTCGCCTTTCCACAGATGGAAAGTGCTAGATTTTTCTTCTTCTCCAAAGATGATGAACGTCTAAGAGGTATAACAGAAATTATTCACCCCTGATTTTTTAACTCTTAGTGAAATGCAGTGAGAAAACAATACTGCCTAGGTATTAATGTTTTGTAGTGAAAGAACAGAAATGAGAGGATTAAGGAAAAAGTACATAAAATTGTGAATTTCCATCATTACTTGTGATATAAATTGTGGTAGCACATCCTATAAGAAAGTCCTTGTAAAATAAATGCTGAACAGCTATCTCGCTTTCCTGTTTTCAGGTAAGTGCCTAATACGTGGCTGGTCTTTTAGGCCTTGCCCAAAAAAACAAAATTTACTTGACAAGTTACCTAGACATTTCAGGCATATATGTGATAATATTTTTTTTGTATTTTTGGTGACATTGTTAAGAATATTGAATATTTTTATCAGCCTCATATGCCCATGTGGTTCTTGGTCCTAAATAATGCGGGTTTTTTCCTTGTGAAAATAACAATTTCATTTTTAAAAACGAACACACAAAACAACAACAAACAAAAAACCCAAAGGAAAAAACCAAAAAACAAACAAAATAAAACAATCCACAGGCCACCAAAACCATTGATTTTGATATTTTATACAATGAATTATCAGGACAGCCTTAAATAATGTTCATTTGCTGAGATATGTTAGATAAGGATAATGAAATGTGTGTGTAGAAGTTACCATGTTAATACAGTTACTGTGCTGTAATCTTTCAATCGATCTGATTTACAGTGCCTGTTAACTGCATCCTTAGCAGGCATAAATTTTTTTGGGAGACATGGGATAATGGTGCTGAGCTTCTAATGAAATAGGTGCTGTTTCACTGCAATTTATATTTTGGCATATTAAGGAAAACTGCTGCCTTTAGTTTTTCGTAGCATGCCAGGCTGTTTGAGCCACCCATGTTGAGGGGCCAAGAGAGGACTCTGAAGAATAGGCCTTCTGACTTGATTGCTGTGTTGCTCATGAGATTTACAAACAGCAGCACATTCAGGAGTGTCTGATCATGTTAACTTGTTCTTTGTTTTGTACAGAGGGCCCCAAGTTATTTTGCAGATCAGTAGACCTTGGTGAAGAAAAAGATGGTTGGGAAGACAGACGTAGATTATTGCTGGAGGTGAGTATTACAACAGCTGTTACTTGGTAACTGTGGCTGAAAGCTCAGCATGAGGAGGGAACATGGCTGCTTACTTGCTTAATTTGCATTAAAAATTAATTCAGGACCTTAGAAGGGCTTGAAACTTTATAACTGCCAGGGAGCTAAAAATTTTTAGTATGTAAAATATCATGTTGTGATGTCAAGTAAGGTAAATTACTGAATCTCTCTGTTGTACAGGACCAGTTACTTTACTGCATGTGAAAAAAAAATGTTTGAGACAAACAGGTGAATTTAGAAACTTCTCATAAGTTTAAAATTTAAATATTTTCAGGAATGCCGGAAGAAGCATAAGGATGCAAGAAGGAAAGTGAAAGCAAAATAATAAACCCTTCTTATCTTACTGGTCAGAGATGTTTCATATTTCTTCTTTGAAGAAATTACAGGAAAATGTTACTTTCAGAGCGTGTTACATTTCAGTGGTAACATACTCTTTCAGAGATCTAATAATAGTACTGGAAAAGACTGTGAAACTTGTTTTATTGTGTCTATTCAATGTTTGTACCAAGGTTTGGTTTCTGTGTCTCTGGTTTAAATGTGACTTGCTGCTCTACAAGGTTTTTGAGAATTTAATCATGTAACAAAGACAACACTGGGTTATTTTTCTGTGTTCTCTGGCCCCAGTCCTGAACGGGGTTGAGAAAGAGCAGGTAGCTCCATGTCTGTAAGTCTATGTAATCTATATTCTGCTGAACATAATAAGAGATCCTGCTTGAGGTAGCTTTACAGATACTTGGAATGCATTTCCAGGGTAAAAGTTGACCAGAAGCTCATGAAAATATAATAGGGAAGATGTATAAAATGTGTAATTAGTACTTATTCACAGAGATGATTTTCCTACTTTTTGAGTGTGTACATTAATAAACAATAAGGACAGATGTTGCTGGTGGTGTGTGCTTGTTGTTGAATGAATGATATTTTTACGTAGAAGGTCTTATTTATGTCCAGTTGGCCTATATGCTGCAGAGAGGCTCTGCCAATCCACAAGGTTTGGGGCCCTTGTCCTCCCTCAGCAGCCCAGTGGCAGCCCTGCACCTCCCCTGCCCTTTCCTCACTTCACCAGGTTGCACTGACGCATGGTCTGAGCCCAGCGCTCCTTTGTAGGTTCTTGCCCCTGTGGGTCACAATGGTCACCGTGACATCAGCACCGCTGGCCTGCGCGCGCCCCAAAGGTGGGCGGGGACGCCCTCGGCCACCTGTACTCACTCCCTTGGTGACGGACAAAACTCTACTGGGCAACCTGCTCCAGAGGACCTTGCTTGAACAGGACGAAATGGGCTCAAGACCTGCCCTTCTGCACGATGTATGGTGTTGTTTGCCTCTGCATCTGTGTCCTGCTCAGGAGTGCAGCACAGAGTAGTAGGGGGTTGGTCTATGGACTTCAGCTTTGCTTTTTTGAAGGAATATTAGATGGTAAAAGCTCCAGCTCCTGTGCAAAACAGAGTCCAAACAGAGTGAGATACAAGGCCAAGGAAGTACAGAGGATGGAGGGGCAGAAATAAAAGACATTGAGAGGAGGTGGAAAGGAGAAGGGGAAAGACATAGACTGCACAAAACTCACCTTTTTCCAACAGGCAGTGCAGGCGGGACCTCCCCCATTTGGCCATCCCATGAGGTCCAGACCCTGGGGGTCCAGTCAGCCTCAGGGGCAGCTCAGCATTTGCCGTGGGGGAGCCTTCAAGACGGTTTGGGTCCATGCAACTGAGTGGCCACCACCCCTAGAATCTGCCTAGAGCAGAGATCCCAGCCTTTTGGGCCAGGACGGGGCAGGCAAAAGACAAGGAGTTGAGCGGAAAAGATGGGCAAGATTAGACAGCCGAGTCACAAATTCTAGCTCCAAAAGGTTTCTCTCTGCACTCTTCCAGCAAGAAAGTCACCAAAATCTCCAGTAAAGGCACAGGCCAGGGCAAGAGTGGCCTATGACTGGGGCTTCCCTACTCTATTTACTGACATAGGCCTCTAAATGGTATCTACAAACCTGACCCTCATTCATTCGCAGCTTCCCACCCAACAAAGGAAAGGCTCACGCTGGCTCTGAAAGGCAGTTTACTGCCATGGAAAAAGGCCGTTCCCACTGTGACTCGCCAGCTTGCTTTGTGTTGCGGAGGAGGCTCATCACCAAAGCGCTAAGGAGGAGTTCAGGAGAAAGATGTTGGGCCACCTGCGGCATGTAGGTGCCCTCCCGAGGCGCTGCGCTGTGCTCGGGCCCAGCCTCGGCACTTCACACCTGCCCCTGTGAGGCGGGGGCCGTCTCACAGTGGGTGGCAGGTGGCCGAGGGCATCCCCGCCCGCCTTTGGGGCGCACGCAGGCCAGCGGTGCTGGTGTCACAATGGGCATTGTGACCCGCGGGGGCAAGAGCCTGTAAAGGAGCGCTGGGCTCAGACCGGGCGTCAGTGCGACCTGGTGAGGTGAGGAGAGGGCAGCGGAGGCGCGGGGCTGCCGCGGGAGGACGTTGGTCCCACGCGTCGCGGCTCTGGGCCTGGGCTGCAGGCTCACCCACGTCTCTCCTCTCCCTCAGAGTCAGCAGAAGAGCATTTGGAGGAGACACCCCAGCACTGCTGCGACAGGGACTCTCCAAGCCCTCACTGTTGGCGTGCGCTGAGTCCACGGACGACGAGAAGGCTGACAACACAATGGAGCAGGGTGAGAGCCAAGTTTCCCCCCATAGCCTGGCGGAGAGGCTGTCGGGACGCTCGCATGGGGCCGAGAGCGGTGGGTGGCCGGGGCAGGCAGGAGCTGCCCAACCGCCCCGGGACGGGGACCCTCCTTTCCCCAGCAAACGGGGCCCAGGCTGGGCAGTGGGCACCGGCTGGGACACCTGTGCCGGCCATGCCCCCTTCCTCTCCAAGGCCTCCAGCCCTGCCTGTCAGCCAGCTGGGCAGGGACAGAGCAGGCCCCTGGGGGCAGTCCCTCAGGGACGCTTGCCCTGGCCCCGCAGAGGTGCTCATTCCTGGTGCTGTTTGCTCTCTCCCCTCCAGTCTGCATGCTGTGCCGACGGGCAGAGGCCAACCCGGACGTCTGCGGGGACAAACTGGATCAGCATGGGCTCTGTGCCCATGTGTTTTGCCTGGTGAGATCCTCAGTGGCTCCGTCCCACTTTCCAACAGGCAGTCCCTGCCACGCTCTCCTCACCAGCTCCTCTTCTGCTCTCTTCTGCAGTGTTTTGCCAACGGGCTTTATCCACATCCGGTCGAGACAGGAGGCGTGGAATTTTTTCAGGAGGACATTGAATATGCAGTTGAGTGGGCAGCTTGGAAGGTGAGGCCCTGACAAGATCAGGGAGATTGTAGCCCAGAGAGGGTTGTGGGAGCTTAGCCCAGACCCTGGCAGAGAAATCCCAGCCCGCCCACCCAGCTCTGGGACAAAAGTCTTGCTCCCAGCAGCTCCACAGAGGCTCCAGCACAGGAGCCTCGTCCACCAGGCACATCTGCGGGCTGTGACCCAGCAGCGGCCACATCCTGCGCCCTGCCCAGAGCCGTGGGGCTGGCTGTGGAGGCCCTGAGGCTGCCGCTGATGGGGGCTGCTCTGTGTCCTTTCCAGGAGTGCTTTGTCTGCAGGGAGACCGGGGCCACCATAACCTGCCAGGGTACGGGCTGTGACCGCCGCTTCCATCTGCCCTGCACCGCGGAGGGTGAATGTGTCACCCAGTTCTGCCTTCCGTACAGGTACCTCCTGTCCCCTCCTTGCTGCCACTGGAGAAGGACCCAGCACTTCTTGCCTCACTCATCCCTTCCCTCTTCTGCCCAGGTCCTTCTGCTGGGAGCACCGCCCGCAGCAGGAAGGGGAGGCGACTCCGGAGGAGAACACGGCCTGCCTCATCTGTCTCGAGCCTGTGGAGGACAGGAAGACCTATGGCACCATGGTGTGCCCCGTGTGCCAACACGCCTGGTTCCACAGGGGCTGCATCCAGGTAGGAGCCGTTCCCTCGCCCTGGGGCACGGCAGGCGCTCAGCAGCACCGGGGCTTCACTCCTGCTCCTTGTGTTTCTCCTGCAGGGACAGGCTCTGCGCACTGGCTTGCACCACTTCCAGTGCCCGCTATGCAGAGACAAAGCTACATTTCTGCCAACAATGATGGCATTGGGGATCCGAATCCCCCGCAGGTTGGTGTCCTTCTGCCTGGCTCACAAGACAGGAATGGCTCACAAGCGCCATGCCACGCCGGGGCCTGCCCCAGCAGTGCTGGCCCTCTGCTGTGCCATCAGTTGGGGCTTCAGCTTCCCGGCGGAGTCGGAAGCAGGGCAGAGTGGGAAGAGCAGGGACGCCCCGCAGCTGCCTTCTGCCGGGGCAGCAGAAGCTCATCAGTGTTCCTTCCTCCACCAGGCTGCCAGCATGGGAGATGCCCCAAGCCTACGTTGAACTGGGGGAGAGGCACAGCCGCTGCGATGCCGGCCAGTGCCTTTGTGCAGGAGGCAGGGAGCAGTCAGAGGGAGAGGGGTAGGTTGCCCAAGCTGCGCCCCGGGGCTCTGCACGGCATCTCTGTCTCGCCAGGGGCTCCCAGCGGAAGCCCTAAGAACAAGAGCTCTGTGGGACGGTCCCGTGCTGTGGCCACTTTGTCCTCACAGCCACAAACCCGTTTGCTTCCCCAGGCCCTGGCAACTGCTCCTGTGCAGCTCCTGCGCTGCCGTGGGCACCCACCGCGGATGCTGCGACCTGGAGGACAGCGCGGCCAGCTGGGAGTGTGACAGCTGTGCTGGCCCCAGAACCGGTAAGAGGCAAAGCACCCGTGTGCCCCTGGGCTGGCGGCCTGGCACCGCGTGCCCAGGCTGGGCTTGGCAGAGCCTCTCTGCTCCAGGAGGGCTGGCGGCACCCACCGCTCGGCCCTTGACCTTCCTGCTTCTCCTTACAGCCTCCAGTGCCAGCTCGGAGCTCGCTGGCCCCACCAATGCCAGCCAGTCAGGACTGGGGCCTTCCCACGGCTCGCCAGTGCCCACCAGGAGTGGTGATCAGGCACCATTGGAGCCATCCCACAGCTACCCAGCTCTGGAGACCAGCAGCCCCAGCAGCCCCAGCCAGGCGCCACTGGAGCTGTCCCAGGGCTTCCCAGTGCTGGAGGGCAGCAGCTGCTCCAGCTCCACTGGGCCCAACCGCAGGCGAAACCGCTCCCAGTTGAAGCGTCGGGCCCCAGATCCCTCCAGCCGGCCCAAGAGACGGCGGCAGAGCTGCCCTGCGCCAGCCACCAGCAGCCAGGCACCATCGGGGGCTTCCTACAGCGCTGCAGCGCTCGAGAGCAGCAGCCGCTCCAGCCGCCCTGGGCCCGTGTGGGTGCGAGTCGGCTCCCGCTTGCAGCGTCAGCACCAGAATCCTTAGAGCCGGCCCGGACACTGCCGTGGGACCAGCTCTGCACCGTCACTGAGTGCTGGCCCTCATGCCCCTCCACTGGCACAATAAAATGGACTGATACCCTCCGCACGGGCAGATTCCATGCTCCTTTGTCGGCTTCCTCCTGCTCCTCATCTCCCTTCCTCAAGGGCAGCGTCAGGGGATGTGCCCAGCGGGTTTTCTTCTCCCGCCCCGGGTTGCCAGCACCTTCTCCAGTGCCCCCTCCTCGCCGGCTGGCCTTGGCCGGCTGCCCAGTGCCATGGCTGGGTGCTTCGGGCCTTGCTGGCACCGCAGCCTGGGGAGTTCACAGCCCGCGCCAGCACTGGGGCTCTCTGCCCCTGCCCCCAGAAGGGCAGCCTGGCCTGTGCCGGGCCCAGTCGGCACGGCCCCCCCCTCTCCCAGCAATGTGGGCTGCACCCACCTGCCCGGCATGGCCCTTGCGGCTCCTCGCCCCCACAGCCACGCACCCCAGCCCCAGGCCCAGCGAGTTCTGACACCCATCAGCTCTGTCTCCTGCTGGACAGGGCTGTCACCTGGAGGTGTCTCCTGTCCTGGCCTAGGCTGGGCAGAACCGTGGCAAAGCGGCCATGCTACTTCTCTGTAAAAGTGCAGTTCAGTGGCACATCTCTCTGTGTGACGTGAGGGTGTCTGTAGACCGTCTTTCTACAGCGGCCAAAGGGCACTGCCCGTTCCCCAGTTCCAGCTCCTGTTCCCCAACACGGGGTTGCTGCTGAACCAGCTGAAGGCTTCCTTCTTGCAGCAGAAGCCAACAAATCCTTCTGAATAGAGGTTGCAAGCCCCTGGTAAGGAACTGACGCCACAGAGTTCAGGAGAGTCAGAGCAGCACCTGCTCCTGAGGGCTCAAATGCCCTCCTAGGCCCTCGGGCGCAAAGACCCCACACGTGCTCTGCGGGAGGCTAACAAGGGGCCTGGCAAATGTCAGCCCCCAAAAGGGTTTCCCTCCCCCTGGAGAGCAGCAAGGACCTCCCTAGTGCAGGAAGAAGAGAAGATGGGCCTGCAGATGTGACGGCCCTAGTGAGGCCATGTCTGGAGGATGGCGTCCGGTTCTGGGCCCCGTGGTTCAAGAGAGACAAGGAACTACTGCAGAGAGTCCAGCGGAGGCCTGCAAAGATGATGAGGGGCCTGGAGCATCTCTCTCACCACAAAAGGCTGAGAGACCTGGGGCTGTTCAGCCTGGAGAAGAGAAGCCTGAGAGGGGATCTGATCAACGCTTATCAATGTCTAAAGGGTGGGTGTCAGGAGGAGGGGGGCAGGCTCTTCTCGGCAGTGCCCAGCGACAGGACGAGGGGCGACAGGCACAAACTGGAACCCGGGAAGTTCCAGCTGAACATGAGGAGAAACTTCTTTCCTGCGAGGGTGAGGGAGCCCTGGCACAGGCTGCCCAGCGAGGCTGCGGAGTCTCTTTCTTGGGAGACATTCCAAAGCTGCCTGGACGCCTTCCTGGGCAACCTGCTCTAGGTGAACCTGCGCTAGCAGGGGGCTTGGACTAGATGAGCTCCAGAGGTCCCTTCCAACCACCACCATTCTCTGATTTGGCGATTCTCTGATGGTGTGAACATCGAGTGCAGCCGTTAACCCCGCACTGCCAAGACCCCCACTGATCCACGTCCCTGAGCACCACGGCTACGCCTCTGTCAGATATCGCCAGGGACGGGGACTGCACCACTGCCCTGGGCAGCCTGTGCCAGCGCGTGACAGCCCTTGGCCCATCGATCCAGCCTGTGCAGATCCCTCTGGAGAGCCTTTCTACCCTCAGCCAGATCAACTCTCCCACCCACCGCCTCCCAAGCTGCCCCGCAGGCTCACGCATCTGCCCACCCAACCAAGGAAAGGCTCACGCTGGCTCTGAAAGGCAGTTTATTGCCATGGAAAAAGGCCGTTCCCACCGTGACTCGCCAGCTTGCTTTGTGTTGCGGAGGAGGCTCATCACCAAAGCGCTAAGGAGGAGTTCAGGAGAAAGATGTTGGGCCACCTGCGGCATGTAGGTGCCCTCCCGAGGCGCTGCGCTGTGCTCGGGCCCAGCCTCGGCACTTCACACCTGCCCCTGTGAGGCGGGGGCCGTCTCACAGTGGGTGGCAGGTGGCCGAGGGCATCCCCGCCCGCCTTTGGGGCGCGCGCAGGCCAGCGGTGCTGGTGTCACAATGGGCATTGTGACCCGCGGGGCAAGAGCCTGTAAAGGAGCGCTGGGCTCAGACCGGGCGTCAGTGAGACCTGGCGAGGTGAGGAGAGGGCAGCGGAGGCGCGGGGCTGCCGCGGGAGGACGTTGGTCCCACGCGTCGCGGCTCTGGGCCTGGGCTGCAGGCTCACCCATGTCTCTCCTCTCCCTCAGAGTCAGCAGAAGAGCATTTGGAGGAGACACCCCAGCGCTGCTGCGACAGGGACTCTCCAAGCCCTCACCGTTGACGTGCGCCGAGTCCACAGTCAAGGAGAAGACTGCCAATGCGATGGAGCGGGGTGAGAGCCAAGTTTCCCTCCTGTAGCCTGGCAGAGGGTCTGTCGGGGTGCTCGCATGGTGCCGAGAGTGGTGAGTGGCCGGGGCAGGCAGGAGCTGCCCAACCGCCCCGGGGCGGGGACCCTCCTTTCCCCAGCAAACGGGGCCCAGGCTGGGCAGTGGGCACCGGCTGGGACACCTGTGCCGGCCATGCCCCCTTCCTCTCCAAGGCCTCCAGCCCTGCCTGTCAGCCAGCTGGGCAGGGACAGAGCAGGCCCCTGGGGGCAGTCCCTCAGGGACGTTTGCCCTGGCCCCGCAGAGGTGCTCATTCCCGGTGCTGTTTGCTCTCTCCCCTCCAGTCTGCATGCTGTGCCGACGGGCAGAGGCCAACCCGGACGTCTGCGGGGACAAACTGGATCAGCATGGGCTCTGTGCCCATGTGTTTTGCCTGGTGAGATCCTCAGTGGCTACGTCCCACTTTCCAACAGGCAATCCCTGCCACGCTCTCCTCACCAGCTCCTCTTCTGCTCTCTTCTGCAGTGTTTTGCCAGCGGGCTTTATCCACATCCGGTCGAGACAGGAGGCGTGGAATTTTTTCTGGAGGACATTGAATATGCAGTTGAGTGGGCAGCTTGGAAGGTGAGGCCCTGACAAGATCAGGGAGATTGTAGCCCAGAGAGGGTTGTGGGAGCTTAGCCCAGACCCTGGCAGAGAAATCCCAGCCCGCCCACCCAGCTCTGGGACAAAAGTCTTGCTCC
Source organism: Bucorvus abyssinicus (assembly GCA_009769605.1). Lineage (NCBI taxonomy): Eukaryota > Metazoa > Chordata > Aves > Bucerotiformes > Bucorvidae > Bucorvus > Bucorvus abyssinicus. Next base: position 8,131,298 of record CM020037.1, read on the forward strand.
CAGCAGCTCCACAGAGGCTCCAGCACAGGAGCCTCGTCCACCAGGCACATCTGCAGGCTGTGACCCAGCAGCGGCCACATCCTGCGCCCTGCCCAGAGCCGTGGGGCTGGCTGTGGAGGCCCTGAGGCTGCCGCTGATGGGGGCTGCTCTGTGTCCTTTCCAGGAGTGCTTCGTCTGCAGGGAGACCGGGGCCACCATAACCTGCCAGGGTACAGGCTGTGACCGCCGCTTCCATCTGCCCTGCACCGCGGAGGGTGAATGTGTCACCCAGTTCTGCCTTCCGTACAGGTACCTCCTGTCCCCTCCTTGCTGCCACTGGAGAAGGACCCAGCACTTCTCGCCTCACTCATCCCTTCCCTCTTCTGCCCAGGTCCTTCTGCTGGGAGCACCGCCCGCAGCAGGAAGGGGAGGCGACTCCGGAGGAGAACACGGCCTGCCTCATCTGTCTCGAGCCTGTGGAGGACAGGAAGACCTATGGCACCATGGTGTGCCCCGTGTGCCAACACGCCTGGTTCCACAGGGGCTGCATCCAGGTAGGAGCCGTTCCCTCGCCCTGGGGCACGGCAGGCGCTCAGCAGCACCGGGGCTTCACTCCTGCTCCTTGTGTTTCTCCTGCAGGGACAGGCTCTGCGCACTGGCTTGCACCACTTCCAGTGCCCGCTATGCAGAGACAAAGCTACATTTCTGCCAACAATGATGGCATTGGGGATCCGAATCCCCCGCAGGTTGGTGTCCTTCTGCCTGGCTCACAAGACAGGAATGGCTCACAAGCGCCATGCCACGCCGGGGCCTGCCCCAGCAGTGCTGGCCCTCTGCTGTGCCATCAGTTGGGGCTTCAGCTTCCCGGCGGAGTCGGAAGCAGGGCAGAGTGGGAAGAGCAGGGACGCCCCGCAGCTGCCTTCTGCCGGGGCAGCAGAAGCTCATCAGTGTTCCTTCCTCCACCAGGCTGCCAGCATGGGAGATGCCCCAAGCCTACGTTGAACTGGGGGAGAGGCACAGCCGCTGCGATGCCGGCCAGTGCCTTTGTGCAGGAGGCAGGGAGCAGTCAGAGGGAGAGGGGTAGGTTGCCCAAGCTGCGCCCCGGGGCTCTGCACGGCATCTCTGTCTCGCCAGGGGCTCCCAGCGGAAGCCCTAAGAACAAGAGCTCTGTGGGACGGTCCCGTGCTGTGGCCACTTTGTCCTCACAGCCACAAACCCGTTTGCTTCCCCAGGCCCTGGCAACTGCTCCTGTGCAGCTCCTGCGCTGCCGTGGGCACCCACCGCGGATGCTGCGACCTGGAGGACAGCGCGGCCAGCTGGGAGTGTGACAGCTGTGCTGGCCCCAGAACCGGTAAGAGGCAAAGCACCCGTGTGCCCCTGGGCTGGCGGCCTGGCACCGCGTGCCCAGGCTGGGCTTGGCAGAGCCTCTCTGCTCCAGGAGGGCTGGCGGCACCCACCGCTCGGCCCTTGACCTTCCTGCTTCTCCTTACAGCCTCCAGTGCCAGCTCGGAGCTCGCTGGCCCCACCAATGCCAGCCAGTCAGGACTGGGGCCTTCCCACGGCTCGCCAGTGCCCACCAGGAGCGGTGATCAGGCACCATTGGAGCCATCCCACAGCTACCCAGCTCTGGAGACCAGCAGCCCCAGCAGCCCCAGCCAGGCGCCACTGGAGCTGTCCCAGGGCTTCCCAGTGCTGGAGGGCAGCAGCTGCTCCAGCTCCACTGGGCCCAACCGCAGGCGAAACCGCTCCCAGTTGAAGCGTCGGGCCCCAGATCCCTCCAGCCGGCCCAAGAGACGGCGGCAGAGCAGCCGTGCGCCAGCCACCAGCAGCCGGCCCAAGAGACGGCGGCAGAGCCGCCCTGCGCCAGCCACCAGCAGCCAGGCACCATCGGGGGCTTCCTACAGCGCTGCAGCGCTCGAGAGCAGCAGCCGCTCCAGCCGCCCTGGGCCCGTGTGGGTGCGAGTCGGCTCCCGCTTGCAGCGTCGGCACCAGAATCCTTAGAGCCGGCCCGGACACTGCCGTGGGACCAGCTCTGCACCGTCACTGAGTGCTGGCCCTCATGCCCCTCCACTGGCACAATAAAATGGACTGGTACCCTCCGCTCGGGCAGATTCCATGCTCCTTTGTCGGCTTCCTCCTGCTCCTCATCTCCCTTCCTCAAGGGCAGCGTCAGGGGATGTGCCCAGCGGGTTTTCTTCTCCCGCCCCGGGTTGCCAGCACCTTCTCCAGTGCCCCCTCCTCGCCGGCTGGCCTTGGCCGGCTGCCCAGTGCCATGGCTGGGTGCTTCGGGCCTTGCTGGCACCGCAGCCTGGGGAGTTCACAGCCCGCGCCAGCACTGGGGCTCTCTGCCCCTGCCCCCAGAAGGGCAGCCTGGCCTGTGCCGGGCCCAGTCGGCACGGCCCCCCCTCTCCCAGCAATGTGGGCTGCACCCACCTGCCCGGCATGGCCCTTGCGGCTCCTCGCCCCCACAGCCACGCACCCCAGCCCCAGGCCCAGCGAGTTCTGACACCCATCAGCTCTGTCTCCTGCTGGACAGGGCTGTCACCTGGAGGTGTCTCCTGTCCTGGCCTAGGCTGGGCAGAACCGTGGCAAAGCGGCCACGCTACTTCTCTGTAAAAGTGCAGTTCAGTGGCACATCTCTCTGTGTGACGTGAGGGTGTCTGTAGACCGTCTTTCTACAGCGGCCAAAGGGCACTGCCCGTTCCCCAGTTCCAGCTCCTGTTCCCCAACACGGGGTTGCTGCTGAACCAGCTGAAGGCTTCCTTCTTGCAGCAGAAGCCAACAAATCCTTCTGAATAGAGGTTGCAAGCCCCTGGTAAGGAACTGACGCCACAGAGTTCAGGAGAGTCAGAGCAGCACCTGCTCCTGAGGGCTCAAATGCCCTCCTAGGCCCTCGGGCGCAAAGACCCCACACGTGCTCTGCGGGAGGCTAACAAGGGGCCTGGCAAATGTCAGCCCCCAAAAGGGTTTCCCTCCCCCTGGAGAGCAGCAAGGACCTCCCTAGTGCAGGAAGAAGAGAAGATGGGCCTGCAGATGTGACGGCCCTAGTGAGGCCATGTCTGGAGGATGGCGTCCGGTTCTGGGCCCCGTGGTTCAAGAGAGACAAGGAACTACTGCAGAGAGTCCAGCGGAGGCCTGCAAAGATGATGAGGGGCCTGGAGCATCTCTCTCACCACAAAAGGCTGAGAGACCTGGGGCTGTTCAGCCTGGAGAAGAGAAGCCTGAGAGGGGATCTGATCAACGCTTATCAATGTCTAAAGGGTGGGTGTCAGGAGGAGGGGGGCAGGCTCTTCTCGGCAGTGCCCAGCGACAGGACGAGGGGCGACAGGCACAAACTGGAATCCGGGAAGTTCCAGCTGAACATGAGGAGAAACTTCTTTCCTGCGAGGGTGAGGGAGCCCTGGCACAGGCTGCCCAGCGAGGCTGCGGAGTCTCTTTCTTGGGAGACATTCCAAAGCTGCCTGGACGCCTTCCTGGGCAACCTGCTCTAGGTGCACCTGCGCTAGCAGGGGGCTTGGACTAGATGAGCTCCAGAGGTCCCTTCCAACCACCACCATTCTCTGATTTGGCGATTCTCTGATGGTGTGAACATCGAGTGCAGCCGTTAACCCCGCACTGCCAAGACCCCCACTGATCCACGTCCCTGAGCACCACGGCTACGCCTCTGTCAGATATCGCCAGGGACGGGGACTGCACCACTGCCCTGGGCAGCCTGTGCCAGCGCGTGACAGCCCTTGGCCCATCGATCCAGCCTGTGCAGATCCCTCTGGAGAGCCTTTCTACCCTCAGCCAGATCAACTCTCCCACCCACCGCCTCCCAAGCTGCCCCGCAGGCTCACGCATCTGCCCACCCAACCAAGGAAAGGCTCACGCTGGCTCTGAAAGGCAGTTTATTGCCATGGAAAAAGGCCGTTCCCACCGTGACTCGCCAGCTTGCTTTGTGTTGCGGAGGAGGCTCATCACCAAAGCGCTAAGGAGGAGTTCAGGAGAAAGATGTTGGGCCACCTGCGGCATGTAGGTGCCCTCCCGAGGCGCTGCGCTGTGCTCGGGCCCAGCCTCGGCACTTCACACCTGCCCCTGTGAGGCGGGGGCCGTCTCACAGTGGGTGGCAGGTGGCCGAGGGCATCCCCGCCCGCCTTTGGGGCGCACGCAGGCCAGCGGTGCTGGTGTCACAATGGGCATTGTGACCCGCGGGGCAAGAGCCTGTAAAGGAGCGCTGGGCTCAGACCGGGCGTCAGTGCGACCTGGCGAGGTGAGGAGAGGGCAGCGGAGGCGCGGGGCTGCCGCGGGAGGACGTTGGTCCCACGCGTCGCGGCTCTGGGCCTGGGCTGCAGGCTCACCCATGTCTCTCCTCTCCCTCAGAGTCAGCAGAAGAGCATTTGGAGGAGACACCCCAGCGCTGCTGCGACAGGGACTCTCCAAGCCCTCACCGTTGACGTGCGCCGAGTCCACAGTCAAGGAGAAGACTGCCAATGCGATGGAGCGGGGTGAGAGCCAAGTTTCCCCTAGCCTGGCGAGAGGCCTGTCGGGGTGCTCGCATGGTGCCGAGAGTGGTGAGTGGCCGGGGCAGGCAGGAGCTGCCCAACCGCCCCGGGGCGGGGACCCTCCTTTCCCCAGCAAACGGGGCCCAGGCTGGGCAGTGGGCACCGGCTGGGACACCTGTGCCGGCCATGCCCCCTTCCTCTCCAAGGCCTCCAGCCCTGCCTGTCAGCCAGCTGGGCAGGGACAGAGCAGGCCCCTGGGGGCAGTCCCTCAGGGACGCTTGCCCTGGCCCCGCAGAGGTGCTCATTCCCGGTGCTGTTTGCTCTCTCCCCTCCAGTCTGCATGCTGTGCCGACGGGCAGAGGCCAACCCGGACGTCTGCGGGGACAAACTGGATCAGCATGGGCTCTGTGCCCATGTGTTTTGCCTGGTGAGATCCTCAGTGGCTACGTCCCGCTTTCCAACAGGCAGTCCCTGCCATGCTCTCCTCACCAGCTCCTCTTCTGCTCTCTTCTGCAGTGTTTTGCCAACGGGCTTTATCCACATCCGGTCGAGACAGGAGGCATGAAATTTTTTCAGGAGGAAATTGAACGTGCAGTTGAGTGGGCAGCTGAGAAGGTGAGGCCCTGACAAGATCAGGGAGATTGTAGCCCAGAGAGGGTTGTGGGAGCTTAGCCCAGACCCTGGCAGAGAAATCCCAGCCCGCCCACCCCGCTCTGGGACAAAAGTCTTGCTCCCAGCAGCTCCACAGAGGCTCCAGCACAGGAGCCTCGTCCACCAGGCACATCTGCAGGCTGTGACCCAGCAGTGGCCACATCCTGCGCCCTGCCCAGAGCCGTGGGGCTGGCTGTGGAGGCCCTGAGGCTGCCGCTGATGGGGACTGCTCTGTGTCCTTTCCAGGAGTGCTTCGTCTGCAGGGAGACCGGGGCCACCATAACCTGCCAGGGTACGGGCTGTGACCGCCGCTTCCATCTGCCCTGCACCGCGGAGGGTGAATGTGTCACCCAGTTCTGCCTTCCATACAGGTACCTCCTGTCCCCTCCTTGCTGCCACTGGAGAAGGACCCAGCACTTCTCGCCTCACTCATCCCTTCCCTCTTCTGCCCAGGTCCTTCTGCTGAGAGCACCGCCCGCAGCAGGAAGGGGAGGCGACTCCGGAGGAGAACACGGCCTGCCTCATCTGTCTCGAGCCTGTGGAGGACAGGAAGACCTATGGCACCATGGTGTGCCCCGTGTGCCAACACGCCTGGTTCCACAGGGGCTGCATCCAGGTAGGAGCCGTTCCCTCGCCCTGGGGCACGGCAGGCGCTCAGCAGCACCGGGGCTTCACTCCTGCTCCTTGTGTTTCTCCTGCAGGGACAGGCTCTGCGCACTGGCTTGCACCACTTCCAGTGCCCGCTATGCAGAGACAAAGCTACATTTCTGCCAACAATGATGGCATTGGGGATCCGAATCCCCCGCAGGTTGGTGTCCTTCTGCCTGGCTCACAAGACAGGAATGGCTCACAAGCGCCATGCCACGCCGGGGCCTGCCCCAGCAGTGCTGGCCCTCTGCTGTGCCATCAGTTGGGGCTTCAGCTTCCCGGCGGAGTCGGAAGCAGGGCAGAGTGGGAAGAGCAGGGACGCCCCGCAGCTGCCTTCTGCCGGGGCAGCAGAAGCTCATCAGTGTTCCTTCCTCCACCAGGCTGCCAGCATGGGAGATGCCCCAAGCCTACGTTGAACTGGGGGAGAGGCACAGCCGCTGCGATGCCGGCCAGTGCCTTTGTGCAGGAGGCAGGGAGCAGTCAGAGGGAGAGGGGTAGGTTGCCCAAGCTGCGCCCCGGGGCTCTGCACGGCATCTCTGTCTCGCCAGGGGCTCCCAGCGGAAGCCCTAAGAACAAGAGCTCTGTGGGACGGTCCCGTGCTGTGGCCACTTTGTCCTCACAGCCACAAACCCGTTTGCTTCCCCAGGCCCTGGCAACTGCTCCTGTGCAGCTCCTGCGCTGCCGTGGGCACCCACCGCGGATGCTGCGACCTGGAGGACAGCGAGGCCAGCTGGGAGTGTGACAGCTGTGCTGGCCCCAGAACCGGTAAGAGGCAAAGCACCCGTGTGCCCCTGGGCTGGCGGCCTGGCACCGCGTGCCCAGCCTGGGCTTGGCAGAGCCTCTCTGCTCCAGGAGGGCTGGCGGCACCCACCGCTCGGCCCTTGACCTTCCTGCTTCTCCTTACAGCCTCCAGTGCCAGCTCGGAGCTCGCTGGCCCCACCAATGCCAGCCAGTCAGGACTGGGGCCTTCCCACGGCTCGCCAGTGCCCACCAGGAGCGGTGATCAGGCACCATTGGAGCCATCCCACAGCTACCCAGCTCTGGAGACCAGCAGCCCCAGCAGCCCCAGCCAGGCGCCACTGGAGCTGTCCCAGGGCTTCCCAGTGCTGGAGGGCAGCAGCTGCTCCAGCTCCACTGGGCCCAACCGCAGGCGAAACCGCTCCCAGTTGAAGCGTCGGGCCCCAGATCCCTCCAGCCGGCCCAAGAGACGGCGGCAGAGCAGCCGTGCGCCAGCCACCAGCAGCCGGCCCAAGAGACGGCGGCAGAGCCGCCCTGCGCCAGCCACCAGCAGCCAGGCACCATCGGGGGCTTCCTACAGCGCTGCAGCGCTCGAGAGCAGCAGCCGCTCCAGCCGCCCTGGGCCCGTGTGGGTGCGAGTCGGCTCCCGCTTGCAGCGTCGGCACCAGAATCCTTAGAGCCGGCCCGGACACTGCCGTGGGACCAGCTCTGCACCGTCACTGAGTGCTGGCCCTCATGCCCCTCCACTGGCACAATAAAATGGACTGGTACCCTCCGCACGGGCAGATTCCATGCTCCTTTGTCGGCTTCCTCCTGCTCCTCATCTCCCTTCCTCAAGGGCAGCGTCAGGGGATGTGCCCAGCGGGTTTTCTTCTCCCGCCCCGGGTTGCCAGCACCTTCTCCAGTGCCCCCTCCTCGCCGGCTGGCCTTGGCCGGCTGCCCAGTGCCATGGCTGGGTGCTTCGGGCCTTGCTGGCACCGCAGCCTGGGGAGTTCACAGCCCGCGCCAGCACTGGGGCTCTCTGCCCCTGCCCCCAGAAGGGCAGCCTGGCCTGTGCCGGGCCCAGTCGGCACGGCCCCCCCTCTCCCAGCAATGTGGGCTGCACCCACCTGCCCGGCATGGCCCTTGCGGCTCCTCGCCCCCACAGCCACGCACCCCAGCCCCAGGCCCAGCGAGTTCTGACACCCATCAGCTCTGTCTCCTGCTGGACAGGGCTGTCACCTGGAGGTGTCTCCTGTCCTGGCCTAGGCTGGGCAGAACCGTGGCAAAGCGGCCACGCTACTTCTCTGTAAAAGTGCAGTTCAGTGGCACATCTCTCTGTGTGACGTGAGGGTGTCTGTAGACCGTCTTTCTACAGCGGCCAAAGGGCACTGCCCGTTCCCCAGTTCCAGCTCCTGTTCCCCAACACGGGGTTGCTGCTGAACCAGCTGAAGGCTTCCTTCTTGCAGCAGAAGCCAACAAATCCTTCTGAATAGAGGTTGCAAGCCCCTGGTAAGGAACTGACGCCACAGAGTTCAGGAGAGTCAGAGCAGCACCTGCTCCTGAGGGCTCAAATGCCCTCCTAGGCCCTCGGGCGCAAAGACCCCACACGTGCTCTGCGGGAGGCTAACAAGGGGCCTGGCAAATGTCAGCCCCCAAAAGGGTTTCCCTCCCCCTGGAGAGCAGCAAGGACCTCCCTAGTGCAGGAAGAAGAGAAGATGGGCCTGCAGATGTGACGGCCCTAGTGAGGCCATGTCTGGAGGATGGCGTCCGGTTCTGGGCCCCGTGGTTCAAGAGAGACAAGGAACTACTGCAGAGAGTCCAGCGGAGGCCTGCAAAGATGATGAGGGGCCTGGAGCAGCTCTCTCACCACAAAAGGCTGAGAGACCTGGGGCTGTTCAGCCTGGAGAAGAGAAGCCTGAGAGGGGATCTGATCAACGCTTATCAATGTCTAAAGGGTGGGTGTCAGGAGGAGGGGGGCAGGCTCTTCTCGGCAGTGCCCAGCGACAGGACGAGGGGCGACAGGCACAAACTGGAATCCCGGGAAGTTCCAGCTGAACATGAGGAGAAACTTCTTTCCTGCGAGGGTGAGGGAGCCCTGGCACAGGCTGCCCAGCGAGGCTGCGGAGTCTCTTTCTTGGGAGACATTCCAAAGCTGCCTGGACGCCTTCCTGGGCAACCTGCTCTAGGTGAACCTGCGCTAGCAGGGGGCTTGGACTAGATGAGCTCCAGAGGTCCCTTCCAACCACCACCATTCTCTGATTTGGCGATTCTCTGATGGTGTGAACATCGAGTGCAGCCGTTAACCCCGCACTGCCAAGACCCCCACTGATCCACGTCCCTGAGCACCACGGCTACGCCTCTGTCAGATATCGCCAGGGACGGGGACTGCACCACTGCCCTGGGCAGCCTGTGCCAGCGCGTGACAGCCCTTGGCCCATCGATCCAGCCTGTGCAGATCCCTCTGGAGAGCCTTTCTACCCTCAGCCAGATCAACTCTCCCACCCACCGCCTCCCAAGCTGCCCCGCAGGCTCACGCATCTGCCCACCCAACCAAGGAAAGGCTCACGCTGGCTCTGAAAGGCAGTTTATTGCCATGGAAAAAGGCCGTTCCCACCGTGACTCGCCAGCTTGCTTTGTGTTGCGGAGGAGGCTCATCACCAAAGCGCTAAGGAGGAGTTCAGGAGAAAGATGTTGGGCCACCTGCGGCATGTAGGTGCCCTCCCGAGGCGCTGCGCTGTGCTCGGGCCCAGCCTCGGCACTTCACACCTGCCCCTGTGAGGCGGGGGCCGTCTCACAGTGGGTGGCAGGTGGCCGAGGGCATCCCCGCCCGCCTTTGGGGCGCACGCAGGCCAGCGGTGCTGGTGTCACAATGGGCATTGTGACCCGCGGGGGCAAGAGCCTGTAAAGGAGCGCTGGGCTCAGACCGGGCGTCAGTGCGACCTGGCGAGGTGAGGAGAGGGCAGCGGAGGCGCGGGGCTGCCACGGCGCTGCCGCAGGAGGACGTTGGCCCCACACGTCGCGGCTCTGGGCCTGGGCTGCAGGCTCACCCACGTCTCTCCTCTCCCTCAGAGTCAGCAGAGGAGCATTTGGAGGAGACACCCCAGCGCTGCTGCGACAGGGACTCTCCAAGCCCTCACTGTTGGCGTGCGCTGAGTCCACGGACGACGAGAAGGCTGACAACACAATGGAGCAGGGTGAGAGCCAAGTTTCCCCCCATAGCCTGGCGGAGAGGCTGTCGGGACGCTCGCATGGGGCCGAGAGCGGTGGGTGGCCGGGACAGGCAGGAGCTGCCCAACCGCCCCGGGGCGGGGACCCTCCTTTCTCCAGCAAGCGGGGCCCAGGCTGGGCAGTGGGCACCGGCTGGGACACCCGTGCCGGCCATGCCCCCTTCCTCTCCAAGGCCTCCAGCCCTGCCTGTCAGCCAGCTGGGCAGGGACAGAGCAGGCCCCTGGGGGCAGTCCCTCAGGGACGCTTGCCCTGGCCCCACAGAGGTGCTCATTCCCGGTGCTGTTTGCTCTCTCCCCTCCAGTCTGCATGCTGTGCCGACGGGCAGAGGCCGACCCGGATGTCTGCGGGGACAAACTGAATCAGCATGGGCTCTGTTTCCATGTGTTTTGCCTGGTGAGATCCTCAGTGGCTACGTCCCGCTTTCCAACAGGCAGTCCCTGCCATGCTCTCCTCACCAGCTCCTCTTCTGTTCTCTTCTGCAGTGTTTTGCCAGCGGGCTTTATCCACTACAATCAGAGGTAGAAGGAAGGGTGGATTATGATGTGGAGGACATTGAATATGCAGTTGAGCGGGCAGCTGAGAAGGTGAGGCCCTGACAAGATCAGGGAGATTGTAGCCCAGAGAGGGTTGTGGGAGCTTAGCCCAGACCCTGGCAGAGAAATCCCAGCCCGCCCACCCAGCTCTGGGACAAAAGTCTTGCTCCCAGCAGCTCCACAGAGGCTCCAGCACAGGAGCCTCGTCCACCAGGCACATCTGCGGGCTGTGACCCAGCAGCGGCCACATCCTGCGCCCTGCCCAGAGCCGTGGGGCTGGCTGTGGAGGCCCTGAGGCTGCCGCTGATGGGGGCTGCTCTGTGTCCTTTCCAGGAGTGCTTTCGTCTGCAGGGAGACCGGGGCCACCATAACCTGCCAGGGTACGGGCTGTGTACCGCCGCTTCCATCTGCCCTGCACCGCGGAGGGTGAATGTGTCACCCAGTTCTGCCTTCCATACAGGTACCTCCTGTCCCCTCCTTGCTGCCACTGGAGAAGGACCCAGCACTTCTCGCCTCACTCATCCCTTCCCTCTTCTGCCCAGGTCCTTCTGCTGGGAGCACCGCCCGCAGCAGGAAGGGGAGGCGACTCAGGAGGAGAACACGGCCTGCCTCATCTGTCTCGAGCCTGTGGAGGACAGGAAGACCTATGGCACCATGGTGTGCCCCGTGTGCCAACACGCCTGGTTCCACAGGGGCTGCATCCAGGTAGGAGCCGTTCCCTCGCCCTGGGGCACGGCAGGCGCTCAGCAGCACCGGGGCTTCACTCCTGCTCCTTGTGTTTCTCCTGCAGGGACAGGCTCTGCGCACTGGCTTGCACCACTTCCAGTGCCCGCTATGCAGAGACAAAGCTACATTTCTGCCAACAATGATGGCATTGGGGATCCGAATCCCCCGCAGGTTGGTGTCCTTCTGCCTGGCTCACAAGACAGGAATGGCTCACAAGCGCCATGCCACGCCGGGGCCTGCCCCAGCAGCGCTGGCCCTCTGCTGTGCCATCAGTTGGGGCTTCAGCTTCCCGGCGGAGTCGGAAGCAGGGCAGAGTGGGAAGAGCAGGGACGCCCCGCAGCTGCCTTCTGCCGGGGCAGCAGAAGCTCATCAGTGTTCCTTCCTCCACCAGGCTGCCAGCATGGGAGATGCCCCAAGCCTACGTTGAACTGGGGGAGAGGCACAGCCGCTGCGATGCCGGCCAGTGCCTTTGTGCAGGAGGCAGGGAGCAGTCAGAGGGAGAGGGGTAGGTTGCCCAAGCTGCGCCCCGGGGCTCTGCACGGCATCTCTGTCTCGCCAGGGGCTCCCAGCGGAAGCCCTAAGAACAAGAGCTCTGTGGGACGGTCCCGTGCTGTGGCCACTTTGTCCTCACAGCCACAAACCCGTTTGCTTCCCCAGGCCCTGGCAACTGCTCCTGTGCAGCTCCTGCGCTGCCGTGGGCACCCACCGCGGATGCTGCGACCTGGAGGACAGCGAGGCCAGCTGGGAGTGTGACAGCTGTGCTGGCCCCAGAACCGGTAAGAGGCAAAGCACCCGTGTGCCCCTGGGCTGGCGGCCTGGCACCGCGTGCCCAGCCTGGGCTTGGCAGAGCCTCTCTGCTCCAGGAGGGCTGGCGGCACCCACCGCTCGGCCCTTGACCTTCCTGCTTCTCCTTACAGCCTCCAGTGCCAGCTCGGAGCTCGCTGGCCCCACCAATGCCAGCCAGTCAGGACTGGGGCCTTCCCACGGCTCGCCAGTGCCCACCAGGAGCGGTGATCAGGCACCATTGGAGCCATCCCACAGCTACCCAGCTCTGGAGACCAGCAGCCCCAGCAGCCCCAGCCAGGCGCCACTGGAGCTGTCCCAGGGCTTCCCAGTGCTGGAGGGCAGCAGCTGCTCCAGCTCCACTGGGCCCAACCGCAGGCGAAACCGCTCCCAGTTGAAGCGTCGGGCCCCAGATCCCTCCAGCCGGCCCAAGAGACGGCGGCAGAGCAGCCGTGCGCCAGCCACCAGCAGCCGGCCCAAGAGACGGCGGCAGAGCCGCCCTGCGCCAGCCACCAGCAGCCAGGCACCATCGGGGGCTTCCTACAGCGCTGCAGCGCTCGAGAGCAGCAGCCGCTCCAGCCGCCCTGGGCCCGTGTGGGTGCGAGTCGGCTCCCGCTTGCAGCGTCGGCACCAGAATCCTTAGAGCCGGCCCGGACACTGCCGTGGGACCAGCTCTGCACCGTCACTGAGTGCTGGCCCTCATGCCCCTCCACTGGCACAATAAAATGGACTGGTACCCTCCGCACGGGCAGATTCCATGCTCCTTTGTCGGCTTCCTCCTGCTCCTCATCTCCCTTCCTCAAGGGCAGCGTCAGGGGATGTGCCCAGCGGGTTTTCTTCTCCCGCCCCGGGTTGCCAGCACCTTCTCCAGTGCCCCCTCCTCGCCGGCTGGCCTTGGCCGGCTGCCCAGTGCCATGGCTGGGTGCTTCGGGCCTTGCTGGCACCGCAGCCTGGGGAGTTCACAGCCCGCGCCAGCACTGGGGCTCTCTGCCCCTGCCCCCAGAAGGGCAGCCTGGCCTGTGCCGGGCCCAGTCGGCACGGCCCCCCCTCTCCCAGCAATGTGGGCTGCACCCACCTGCCCGGCATGGCCCTTGCGGCTCCTCGCCCCCACAGCCACGCACCCCAGCCCCAGGCCCAGCGAGTTCTGACACCCATCAGCTCTGTCTCCTGCTGGACAGGGCTGTCACCTGGAGGTGTCTCCTGTCCTGGCCTAGGCTGGGCAGAACCGTGGCAAAGCGGCCACGCTACTTCTCTGTAAAAGTGCAGTTCAGTGGCACATCTCTCTGTGTGACGTGAGGGTGTCTGTAGACCGTCTTTCTACAGCGGCCAAAGGGCACTGCCCGTTCCCCAGTTCCAGCTCCTGTTCCCCAACACGGGGTTGCTGCTGAACCAGCTGAAGGCTTCCTTCTTGCAGCAGAAGCCAACAAATCCTTCTGAATAGAGGTTGCAAGCCCCTGGTAAGGAACTGACGCCACAGAGTTCAGGAGAGTCAGAGCAGCACCTGCTCCTGAGGGCTCAAATGCCCTCCTAGGCCCTCGGGCGCAAAGACCCCACACGTGCTCTGCGGGAGGCTAACAAGGGGCCTGGCAAATGTCAGCCCCCAAAAGGGTTTCCCTCCCCCTGGAGAGCAGCAAGGACCTCCCTAGTGCAGGAAGGAGAGAAGATGGGCCTGCAGATGTGACGGCCCTAGTGAGGCCATGTCTGGAGGATGGCGTCCGGTTCTGGGCCCCGTGGTTCAAGAGAGACAAGGAACTACTGCAGAGAGTCCAGCGGAGGCCTGCAAAGATGATGAGGGGCCTGGAGCAGCTCTCTCACCACAAAAGGCTGAGAGACCTGGGGCTGTTCAGCCTGGAGAAGAGAAGCCTGAGAGGGGATCTGATCAACGCTTATCAATGTCTAAAGGGTGGGTGTCAGGAGGAGGGGGGCAGGCTCTTCTCGGCAGTGCCCAGCGACAGGACGAGGGGCGACAGGCACAAACTGGAACCCGGGAAGTTCCAGCTGAACATGAGGAGAAACTTCTTTCCTGCGAGGGTGAGGGAGCCCTGGCACAGGCTGCCCAGCGAGGCTGCGGAGTCTCTTTCTTGGGAGACATTCCAAAGCTGCCTGGACGCCTTCCTGGGCAACCTGCTCTAGGTGAACCTGCGCTAGCAGGGGGCTTGGACTAGATGAGCTCCAGAGGTCCCTTCCAACCACCACCATTCTCTGATTTGGCGATTCTCTGATGGTGTGAACATCGAGTGCAGCCGTTAACCCCGCACTGCCAAGACCCCCACTGATCCACGTCCCTGAGCACCACGGCTACGCCTCTGTCAGATATCGCCAGGGACGGGGACTGCACCACTGCCCTGGGCAGCCTGTGCCAGCGCGTGACAGCCCTTGGCCCATCGATCCAGCCTGTGCAGATCCCTCTGGAGAGCCTTTCTACCCTCAGCCAGATCAACTCTCCCACCCACCGCCTCCCAAGCTGCCCCGCAGGCTCACGCATCTGCCCACCCAACCAAGGAAAGGCTCACGCTGGCTCTGAAAGGCAGTTTATTGCCATGGAAAAAGGCCGTTCCCACCGTGACTCGCCAGCTTGCTTTGTGTTGCGGAGGAGGCTCATCACCAAAGCGCTAAGGAGGAGTTCAGGAGAAAGATGTTGGGCCACCTGCGGCATGTAGGTGCCCTCCCGAGGCGCTGCGCTGTGCTCGGGCCCAGCCTCGGCACTTCACACCTGCCCCTGTGAGGCGGGGGCCGTCTCACAGTGGGTGGCAGGTGGCCGAGGGCATCCCCGCCCGCCTTTGGGGCGCGCGCAGGCCAGCGGTGCTGGTGTCACAATGGGCATTGTGACCCGCGGGGGCAAGAGCCTGTAAAGGAGCGCTGGGCTCAGACCGGGCGTCAGTGAGACCTGGCGAGGTGAGGAGAGGGCAGCGGAGGCGCGGGGCAGCCACGGCGCTGCCGCGGGAGGACGTTGGCCCCACACGTCGCGGCTCTGGGCCTGGGCTGCAGGCTCACCCACGTCTCTCCTCTCCCTCAGAGTCAGCAGAGGAGCATTTGGAGGAGACACCCCAGCGCTGCTGCGACAGGGACTCTCCAAGCCCTCACTGTTGGCGTGCGCTGAGTCCACGGACGACGAGAAGGCTGACAACACAATGGAGCAGGGTGAGAGCCAAGTTTCCCCCCATAGCCTGGCGGAGAGGCTGTCGGGACGCTCGCATGGGGCCGAGAGCGGTGGGTGGCCGGGACAGGCAGGAGCTGCCCAACCGCCCCGGGGCGGGGACCCTCCTTTCCCCAGCAAGCGGGGCCTAGGCTGGGCAGTGGGCACCGGCTGGGACACCCGTGCCGGCCATGCCCCCTTCCTCTCCAAGGCCTCCAGCCCTGCCTGTCAGCCAGCTGGGCAGGGACAGAGCAGGCCCCTGGGGGCAGTCCCTCAGGGACGCTTGCCCTGGCCCCGCAGAGGTGCTCATTCCCGGTGCTGTTTGCTCTCTCCCCTCCAGTCTGCATGCTGTGCCGACGGGCAGAGGCCGACCCGGATGTCTGCGGGGACAAACTGAATCAGCATGGGCTCT
Source organism: Bucorvus abyssinicus (assembly GCA_009769605.1). NCBI lineage: Eukaryota > Metazoa > Chordata > Aves > Bucerotiformes > Bucorvidae > Bucorvus > Bucorvus abyssinicus. Next base: position 8,146,598 of record CM020037.1, read on the forward strand.
GTTTCCATGTGTTTTGCCTGGTGAGATCCTCAGTGGCTACGTCCCGCTTTCCAACAGGCAGTCCCTGCCATGCTCTCCTCACCAGCTCCTCTTCTGTTCTCTTCTGCAGTGTTTTGCCAGCGGGCTTTATCCACTACAATTAGAGGTAGAAGGAAGGGTGGATTATGATGTGGAGGACATTGAATATGCAGTTGAGCGGGCAGCTGAGAAGGTGAGGCCCTGACAAGATCAGGGAGATTGTAGCCCAGAGAGGGTTGTGGGAGCTTAGCCCAGACCCTGGCAGAGAAATCCCAGCCCCCCCACCCACCACAGGGACAAAAGTCTTGCTCCCAGCAGCTCCACAGAGGCTCCAGCACAGGAGCCTCGTCACTAGGCACATCTGCGGGCTGTGACCCAGCAGCGGCCACATCCTGCGCCCTGCCCAGAGCCGTGGGGCTGGCTGTGGAGGCCCTGAGGCTGCCGCTGATGGGGGCTGCTCTGTGTCCTTTCCAGGAGTGCTTTGTCTGCAGGGAGACCGGGGCCACCATAACCTGCCAGGGTACGGGCTGTGTCCGCAGCTTCCATCTGCCCTGCACCGCGGAGGGTGAATGTGTCACCCAGTTCTGCCTTCCATACAGGTACCTCCTGTCCCCTCCTTGCTGCCACTGGAGAAGGACCCAGCACTTCTCGCCTCACTCATCCCTTCCCTCTTCTGCCCAGGTCCTTCTGCTGGGAGCACCGCCCGCAGCAGGAAGGGGAGGCGACTCAGGAGGAGAACACGGCCTGCCTCATCTGTCTCGAGCCTGTGGAGGACAGGAAGACCTATGGCACCATGGTGTGCCCCGTGTGCCAACACGCCTGGTTCCACAGGGGCTGCATCCAGGTAGGAGCCGTTCCCTCGCCCTGGGGCACGGCAGGCGCTCAGCAGCACCGGGGCTTCACTCCTGCTCCTTGTGTTTCTCCTGCAGGGACAGGCTCTGCGCACTGGCTTGCACCACTTCCAGTGCCCGCTATGCAGAGACAAAGCTACATTTCTGCCAACAATGATGGCATTGGGGATCCGAATCCCCCGCAGGTTGGTGTCCTTCTGCCTGGCTCACAAGACAGGAATGGCTCACAAGCGCCATGCCACGCCGGGGCCTGCCCCAGCAGCGCTGGCCCTCTGCTGTGCCATCAGTTGGGGCTTCAGCTTCCCGGCGGAGTCGGAAGCAGGGCAGAGTGGGAAGAGCAGGGACGCCCCGCAGCTGCCTTCTGCCGGGGCAGCAGAAGCTCATCAGTGTTCCTTCCTCCACCAGGCTGCCAGCATGGGAGATGCCCCAAGCCTACGTTGAACTGGGGGAGAGGCACAGCCGCTGCGATGCCGGCCAGTGCCTTTGTGCAGGAGGCAGGGAGCAGTCAGAGGGAGAGGGGTAGGTTGCCCAAGCTGCGCCCCGGGGCTCTGCACGGCATCTCTGTCTCGCCAGGGGCTCCCAGCGGAAGCCCTAAGAACAAGAGCTCTGTGGGACGGTCCCGTGCTGTGGCCACTTTGTCCTCACAGCCACAAACCCGTTTGCTTCCCCAGGCCCTGGCAACTGCTCCTGTGCAGCTCCTGCGCTGCCGTGGGCACCCACCGCGGATGCTGCGACCTGGAGGACAGCGAGGCCAGCTGGGAGTGTGACAGCTGTGCTGGCCCCAGAACCGGTAAGAGGCAAAGCACCCGTGTGCCCCTGGGCTGGCGGCCTGGCACCGCGTGCCCAGCCTGGGCTTGGCAGAGCCTCTCTGCTCCAGGAGGGCTGGCGGCACCCACCGCTCGGCCCTTGACCTTCCTGCTTCTCCTTACAGCCTCCAGTGCCAGCTCGGAGCTCGCTGGCCCCACCAATGCCAGCCAGTCAGGACTGGGGCCTTCCCACGGCTCGCCAGTGCCCACCAGGAGCGGTGATCAGGCACCATTGGAGCCATCCCACAGCTACCCAGCTCTGGAGACCAGCAGCCCCAGCAGCCCCAGCCAGGCGCCACTGGAGCTGTCCCAGGGCTTCCCAGTGCTGGAGGGCAGCAGCTGCTCCAGCTCCACTGGGCCCAACCGCAGGCGAAACCGCTCCCAGTTGAAGCGTCGGGCCCCAGATCCCTCCAGCCGGCCCAAGAGACGGCGGCAGAGCAGCCGTGCGCCAGCCACCAGCAGCCGGCCCAAGAGACGGCGGCAGAGCCGCCCTGCGCCAGCCACCAGCAGCCAGGCACCATCGGGGGCTTCCTACAGCGCTGCAGCGCTCGAGAGCAGCAGCCGCTCCAGCCGCCCTGGGCCCGTGTGGGTGCGAGTCGGCTCCCGCTTGCAGCGTCGGCACCAGAATCCTTAGAGCCGGCCCGGACACTGCCGTGGGACCAGCTCTGCACCGTCACTGAGTGCTGGCCCTCATGCCCCTCCACTGGCACAATAAAATGGACTGGTACCCTCCGCACGGGCAGATTCCATGCTCCTTTGTCGGCTTCCTCCTGCTCCTCATCTCCCTTCCTCAAGGGCAGCGTCAGGGGATGTGCCCAGCGGGTTTTCTTCTCCCGCCCCGGGTTGCCAGCACCTTCTCCAGTGCCCCCTCCTCGCCGGCTGGCCTTGGCCGGCTGCCCAGTGCCATGGCTGGGTGCTTCGGGCCTTGCTGGCACCGCAGCCTGGGGAGTTCACAGCCCGCGCCAGCACTGGGGCTCTCTGCCCCTGCCCCCAGAAGGGCAGCCTGGCCTGTGCCGGGCCCAGTCGGCACGGCCCCCCCTCTCCCAGCAATGTGGGCTGCACCCACCTGCCCGGCATGGCCCTTGCGGCTCCTCGCCCCCACAGCCACGCACCCCAGCCCCAGGCCCAGCGAGTTCTGACACCCATCAGCTCTGTCTCCTGCTGGACAGGGCTGTCACCTGGAGGTGTCTCCTGTCCTGGCCTAGGCTGGGCAGAACCGTGGCAAAGCGGCCACGCTACTTCTCTGTAAAAGTGCAGTTCAGTGGCACATCTCTCTGTGTGACGTGAGGGTGTCTGTAGACCGTCTTTCTACAGCGGCCAAAGGGCACTGCCCGTTCCCCAGTTCCAGCTCCTGTTCCCCAACACGGGGTTGCTGCTGAACCAGCTGAAGGCTTCCTTCTTGCAGCAGAAGCCAACAAATCCTTCTGAATAGAGGTTGCAAGCCCCTGGTAAGGAACTGACGCCACAGAGTTCAGGAGAGTCAGAGCAGCACCTGCTCCTGAGGGCTCAAATGCCCTCCTAGGCCCTCGGGCGCAAAGACCCCACACGTGCTCTGCGGGAGGCTAACAAGGGGCCTGGCAAATGTCAGCCCCCAAAAGGGTTTCCCTCCCCCTGGAGAGCAGCAAGGACCTCCCTAGTGCAGGAAGGAGAGAAGATGGGCCTGCAGATGTGACGGCCCTAGTGAGGCCATGTCTGGAGGATGGCGTCCGGTTCTGGGCCCCGTGGTTCAAGAGAGACAAGGAACTACTGCAGAGAGTCCAGCGGAGGCCTGCAAAGATGATGAGGGGCCTGGAGCAGCTCTCTCACCACAAAAGGCTGAGAGACCTGGGGCTGTTCAGCCTGGAGAAGAGAAGCCTGAGAGGGGATCTGATCAACGCTTATCAATGTCTAAAGGGTGGGTGTCAGGAGGAGGGGGGCAGGCTCTTCTCGGCAGTGCCCAGCGACAGGACGAGGGGCGACAGGCACAAACTGGAACCCGGGAAGTTCCAGCTGAACATGAGGAGAAACTTCTTTCCTGCGAGGGTGAGGGAGCCCTGGCACAGGCTGCCCAGTGAGGCTGCGGAGTCTCTTTCTTGGGAGACATTCCAAAGCTGCCTGGACGCCTTCCTGGGCAACCTGCTCTAGGTGAACCTGCGCTAGCAGGGGGCTTGGACTAGATGAGCTCCAGAGGTCCCTTCCAACCACCACCATTCTCTGATTTGGCGATTCTCTGATGGTGTGAACATCGAGTGCAGCCGTTAACCCCGCACTGCCAAGACCCCCACTGATCCACGTCCCTGAGCACCACGGCTACGCCTCTGTCAGATATCGCCAGGGACGGGGACTGCACCACTGCCCTGGGCAGCCTGTGCCAGCGCGTGACAGCCCTTGGCCCATCGATCCAGCCTGTGCAGATCCCTCTGGAGAGCCTTTCTACCCTCAGCCAGATCAACTCTCCCACCCACCGCCTCCCAAGCTGCCCCGCAGGCTCACGCATCTGCCCACCCAACCAAGGAAAGGCTCACGCTGGCTCTGAAAGGCAGTTTATTGCCATGGAAAAAGGCCGTTCCCACCGTGACTCGCCAGCTTGCTTTGTGTTGCGGAGGAGGCTCATCACCAAAGCGCTAAGGAGGAGTTCAGGAGAAAGATGTTGGGCCACCTGCGGCATGTAGGTGCCCTCCCGAGGCGCTGCGCTGTGCTCGGGCCCAGCCTCGGCACTTCACACCTGCCCCTGTGAGGCGGGGGCCGTCTCACAGTGGGTGGCAGGTGGCCGAGGGCATCCCCGCCCAGCCTTTGGGGCGCGCGCAGGCCAGCGGTGCTGGTGTCACAATGGGCATTGTGACCCGCGGGGGCAAGAGCCTGTAAAGGAGCGCTGGGCTCAGACCGGGCGTCAGTGCGACCTGGCGAGGTGAGGAGAGGGCAGCGGAGGCGCGGGGCTGCCACGGCGCTGCCGCAGGGAGGACGTTGGCCCCACACGTCGCGGCTCTGGGCCTGGGCTGCAGGCTCACCCACGTCTCTCCTCTCCCTCAGAGTCAGCAGAGGAGCATTTGGAGGAGACACCCCAGCGCTGCTGCGACAGGGACTCTCCAAGCCCTCACTGTTGGCGTGCGCTGAGTCCACGGACGACGAGAAGGCTGACAACACAATGGAGCAGGGTGAGAGCCAAGTTTCCCCCCATAGCCTGGCGGAGAGGCTGTCGGGACGCTCGCATGGGGCCGAGAGCGGTGGGTGGCCGGGACAGGCAGGAGCTGCCCAACCGCCCCGGGGCGGGGACCCTCCTTTCCCCAGCAAGCGGGGCCTAGGCTGGGCAGTGGGCACCGGCTGGGACACCCGTGCCGGCCATGCCCCCTTCCTCTCCAAGGCCTCCAGCCCTGCCTGTCAGCCAGCTGGGCAGGGACAGAGCAGGCCCCTGGGGGCAGTCCCTCAGGGACGCTTGCCCTGGCCCCACAGAGGTGCTCATTCCCGGTGCTGTTTGCTCTCTCCCCTCCAGTCTGCATGCTGTGCCGACGGGCAGAGGCCGACCCGGATGTCTGCGGGGACAAACTGAATCAGCATGGGCTCTGTTTCCATGTGTTTTGCCTGGTGAGATCCTCAGTGGCTACGTCCCGCTTTCCAACAGGCAGTCCCTGCCATGCTCTCCTCACCAGCTCCTCTTCTGTTCTCTTCTGCAGTGTTTTGCCAGCGGGCTTTATCCACTACAATTAGAGGTAGAAGGAAGGGTGGATTATGATGTGGAGGACATTGAATATGCAGTTGAGCGGGCAGCTGAGAAGGTGAGGCCCTGACAAGATCAGGGAGATTGTAGCCCAGAGAGGGTTGTGGGAGCTTAGCCCAGACCCTGGCAGAGAAATCCCAGCCCGCCCACCCAGCTCTGGGACAAAAGTCTTGCTCCCAGCAGCTCCACAGAGGCTCCAGCACAGGAGCCTCGTCCACTAGGCACATCTGCGGGCTGTGACCCAGCAGCGGCCACATCCTGCGCCCTGCCCAGAGCCGTGGGGCTGGCTGTGGAGGCCCTGAGGCTGCCGCTGATGGGGGCTGCTCTGTGTCCTTTCCAGGAGTGCTTTGTCTGCAGGGAGACCGGGGCCACCATAACCTGCCAGGGTACGGGCTGTGTCCGCAGCTTCCATCTGCCCTGCACCGCGGAGGGTGAATGTGTCACCCAGTTCTGCCTTCCATACAGGTACCTCCTGTCCCCTCCTTGCTGCCACTGGAGAAGGACCCAGCACTTCTCGCCTCACTCATCCCTTCCCTCTTCTGCCCAGGTCCTTCTGCTGGGAGCACCGCCCGCAGCAGGAAGGGGAGGCGACTCAGGAGGAGAACACGGCCTGCCTCATCTGTCTCGAGCCTGTGGAGGACAGGAAGACCTATGGCACCATGGTGTGCCCCGTGTGCCAACACGCCTGGTTCCACAGGGGCTGCATCCAGGTAGGAGCCGTTCCCTCGCCCTGGGGCACGGCAGGCGCTCAGCAGCACCGGGGCTTCACTCCTGCTCCTTGTGTTTCTCCTGCAGGGACAGGCTCTGCGCACTGGCTTGCACCACTTCCAGTGCCCGCTATGCAGAGACAAAGCTACATTTCTGCCAACAATGATGGCATTGGGGATCCGAATCCCCCGCAGGTTGGTGTCCTTCTGCCTGGCTCACAAGACAGGAATGGCTCACAAGCGCCATGCCACGCCGGGGCCTGCCCCAGCAGCGCTGGCCCTCTGCTGTGCCATCAGTTGGGGCTTCAGCTTCCCGGCGGAGTCGGAAGCAGGGCAGAGTGGGAAGAGCAGGGACGCCCCGCAGCTGCCTTCTGCCGGGGCAGCAGAAGCTCATCAGTGTTCCTTCCTCCACCAGGCTGCCAGCATGGGAGATGCCCCAAGCCTACGTTGAACTGGGGGAGAGGCACAGCCGCTGCGATGCCGGCCAGTGCCTTTGTGCAGGAGGCAGGGAGCAGTCAGAGGGAGAGGGGTAGGTTGCCCAAGCTGCGCCCCGGGGCTCTGCACGGCATCTCTGTCTCGCCAGGGGCTCCCAGCGGAAGCCCTAAGAACAAGAGCTCTGTGGGACGGTCCCGTGCTGTGGCCACTTTGTCCTCACAGCCACAAACCCGTTTGCTTCCCCAGGCCCTGGCAACTGCTCCTGTGCAGCTCCTGCGCTGCCGTGGGCACCCACCGCGGATGCTGCGACCTGGAGGACAGCGAGGCCAGCTGGGAGTGTGACAGCTGTGCTGGCCCCAGAACCGGTAAGAGGCAAAGCACCCGTGTGCCCCTGGGCTGGCGGCCTGGCACCGCGTGCCCAGCCTGGGCTTGGCAGAGCCTCTCTGCTCCAGGAGGGCTGGCGGCACCCACCGCTCGGCCCTTGACCTTCCTGCTTCTCCTTACAGCCTCCAGTGCCAGCTCGGAGCTCGCTGGCCCCACCAATGCCAGCCAGTCAGGACTGGGGCCTTCCCACGGCTCGCCAGTGCCCACCAGGAGCGGTGATCAGGCACCATTGGAGCCATCCCACAGCTACCCAGCTCTGGAGACCAGCAGCCCCAGCAGCCCCAGCCAGGCGCCACTGGAGCTGTCCCAGGGCTTCCCAGTGCTGGAGGGCAGCAGCTGCTCCAGCTCCACTGGGCCCAACCGCAGGCGAAACCGCTCCCAGTTGAAGCGTCGGGCCCCAGATCCCTCCAGCCGGCCCAAGAGACGGCGGCAGAGCAGCCGTGCGCCAGCCACCAGCAGCCGGCCCAAGAGACGGCGGCAGAGCCGCCCTGCGCCAGCCACCAGCAGCCAGGCACCATCGGGGGCTTCCTACAGCGCTGCAGCGCTCGAGAGCAGCAGCCGCTCCAGCCGCCCTGGGCCCGTGTGGGTGCGAGTCGGCTCCCGCTTGCAGCGTCGGCACCAGAATCCTTAGAGCCGGCCCGGACACTGCCGTGGGACCAGCTCTGCACCGTCACTGAGTGCTGGCCCTCATGCCCCTCCACTGGCACAATAAAATGGACTGGTACCCTCCGCACGGGCAGATTCCATGCTCCTTTGTCGGCTTCCTCCTGCTCCTCATCTCCCTTCCTCAAGGGCAGCGTCAGGGGATGTGCCCAGCAGGGTTTTCTTCTCCCGCCCCGGGTTGCCAGCACCTTCTCCAGTGCCCCCTCCTCGCCGGCTGGCCTTGGCCGGCTGCCCAGTGCCATGGCTGGGTGCTTCGGGCCTTGCTGGCACCGCAGCCTGGGGAGTTCACAGCCCGCGCCAGCACTGGGGCTCTCTGCCCCTGCCCCCAGAAGGGCAGCCTGGCCTGTGCCGGGCCCAGTCGGCACGGCCCCCCCTCTCCCAGCAATGTGGGCTGCACCCACCTGCCCGGCATGGCCCTTGCGGCTCCTCGCCCCCACAGCCACGCACCCCAGCCCCAGGCCCAGCGAGTTCTGACACCCATCAGCTCTGTCTCCTGCTGGACAGGGCTGTCACCTGGAGGTGTCTCCTGTCCTGGCCTAGGCTGGGCAGAACCGTGGCAAAGCGGCCACGCTACTTCTCTGTAAAAGTGCAGTTCAGTGGCACATCTCTCTGTGTGACGTGAGGGTGTCTGTAGACCGTCTTTCTACAGCGGCCAAAGGGCACTGCCCGTTCCCCAGTTCCAGCTCCTGTTCCCCAACACGGGGTTGCTGCTGAACCAGCTGAAGGCTTCCTTCTTGCAGCAGAAGCCAACAAATCCTTCTGAATAGAGGTTGCAAGCCCCTGGTAAGGAACTGACGCCACAGAGTTCAGGAGAGTCAGAGCAGCACCTGCTCCTGAGGGCTCAAATGCCCTCCTAGGCCCTCGGGCGCAAAGACCCCACACGTGCTCTGCGGGAGGCTAACAAGGGGCCTGGCAAATGTCAGCCCCCAAAAGGGTTTCCCTCCCCCTGGAGAGCAGCAAGGACCTCCCTAGTGCAGGAAGGAGAGAAGATGGGCCTGCAGATGTGACGGCCCTAGTGAGGCCATGTCTGGAGGATGGCGTCCGGTTCTGGGCCCCGTGGTTCAAGAGAGACAAGGAACTACTGCAGAGAGTCCAGCGGAGGCCTGCAAAGATGATGAGGGGCCTGGAGCAGCTCTCTCACCACAAAAGGCTGAGAGACCTGGGGCTGTTCAGCCTGGAGAAGAGAAGCCTGAGAGGGGATCTGATCAACGCTTATCAATGTCTAAAGGGTGGGTGTCAGGAGGAGGGGGGCAGGCTCTTCTCGGCAGTGCCCAGCGACAGGACGAGGGGCGACAGGCACAAACTGGAATCCGGGAAGTTCCAGCTGAACATGAGGAGAAACTTCTTTCCTGCGAGGGTGAGGGAGCCCTGGCACAGGCTGCCCAGCGAGGCTGCGGAGTCTCTTTCTTGGGAGACATTCCAAAGCTGCCTGGACGCCTTCCTGGGCAACCTGCTCTAGGTGCACCTGCGCTAGCAGGGGGCTTGGACTAGATGAGCTCCAGAGGTCCCTTCCAACCACCACCATTCTCTGATTTGGCGATTCTCTGATGGTGTGAACATCGAGTGCAGCCGTTAACCCCGCACTGCCAAGACCCCCACTGATCCACGTCCCTGAGCACCACGGCTACGCCTCTGTCAGATATCGCCAGGGACGGGGACTGCACCACTGCCCTGGGCAGCCTGTGCCAGCGCGTGACAGCCCTTGGCCCATCGATCCAGCCTGTGCAGATCCCTCTGGAGAGCCTTTCTACCCTCAGCCAGATCAACTCTCCCACCCACCGCCTCCCAAGCTGCCCCGCAGGCTCACGCATCTGCCCACCCAACCAAGGAAAGGCTCACGCTGGCTCTGAAAGGCAGTTTATTGCCATGGAAAAAGGCCGTTCCCACCGTGACTCGCCAGCTTGCTTTGTGTTGCGGAGGAGGCTCATCACCAAAGCGCTAAGGAGGAGTTCAGGAGAAAGATGTTGGGCCACCTGCGGCATGTAGGTGCCCTCCCGAGGCGCTGCGCTGTGCTCGGGCCCAGCCTCGGCACTTCACACCTGCCCCTGTGAGGCGGGGGCCGTCTCACAGTGGGTGGCAGGTGGCCGAGGGCATCCCCGCCCACCTTTGGGGCGCGCGCAGGCCAGCGGTGCTGGTGTCACAATGGGCATTGTGACCCGCGGGGGCAAGAGCCTGTAAAGGAGCGCTGGGCTCAGACCGGGCGTCAGTGCGACCTGGCGAGGTGAGGAGAGGGCAGCGGAGGCGCGGGGCTGCCACGGCGCTGCCGCGGGAGGACGTTGGCCCCACGCGTCACGGCTCTGGGCCTGGGCTGCAGGCTCACCCACGTCTCTCCTCTCCCTCAGAGTCAGCAGAAGGAGCATTTGGAGGAGACACCCCAGCGCTGCTGCGACAGGGACTCTCCAAGCCCTCACTGTTGGCGTGCGCTGAGTCCACGGACGACGAGAAGGCTGACAACACAATGGAGCAGGGTGAGAGCCAAGTTTCCCCCCATAGCCTGGCGGAGAGGCTGTCGGGACGCTCGCATGGGGCCGAGAGCGGTGGGTGGCCGGGACAGGCAGGAGCTGCCCAACCGCCCCGGGGCGGGGACCCTCCTTTCCCCAGCAAGCGGGGCCCAGGCTGGGCAGTGGGCACCGGCTGGGACACCCGTGCCGGCCATGCCCCCTTCCTCTCCAAGGCCTCCAGCCCTGCCTGTCAGCCAGCTGGGCAGGGACAGAGCAGGCCCCTGGGGGCAGTCCCTCAGGGACGCTTGCCCTGGCCCCGCAGAGGTGCTCATTCCCGGTGCTGTTTGCTCTCTCCCCTCCAGTCTGCATGCTGTGCCGACGGGCAGAGGCCGACCCGGATGTCTGCGGGGACAAACTGAATCAGCATGGGCTCTGTTTCCATGTGTTTTGCCTGGTGAGATCCTCAGTGGCTACGTCCCGCTTTCCAACAGGCAGTCCCTGCCATGCTCTCCTCACCAGCTCCTCTTCTGTTCTCTTCTGCAGTGTTTTGCCAGCGGGCTTTATCCACTACAATTAGAGGTAGAAGGAAGGGTGGATTATGATGTGGAGGACATTGAATATGCAGTTGAGCGGGCAGCTGAGAAGGTGAGGCCCTGACAAGATCAGGGAGATTGTAGCCCAGAGAGGGTTGTGGGAGCTTAGCCCAGACCCTGGCAGAGAAATCCCAGCCCGCCCACCCAGCTCTGGGACAAAAGTCTTGCTCCCAGCAGCTCCACAGAGGCTCCAGCACAGGAGCCTCGTTCACTAGGCACATATGCGGGCTGTGACCCAGCAGCGGCCACATCCTGCGCCCTGCCCAGAGCCGTGGGGCTGGCTGTGGAGGCCCTGAGGCTGCCGCTGATGGGGGCTGCTCTGTGTCCTTTCCAGGAGTGCTTTGTCTGCAGGGAGACCGGGGCCACCATAACCTGCCAGGGTACGGGCTGTGTCCGCAGCTTCCATCTGCCCTGCACCGCGGAGGGTGAATGTGTCACCCAGTTCTGCCTTCCATACAGGTACCTCCTGTCCCCTCCTTGCTGCCACTGGAGAAGGACCCAGCACTTCTCGCCTCACTCATCCCTTCCCTCTTCTGCCCAGGTCCTTCTGCTGGGAGCACCGCCCGCAGCAGGAAGGGGAGGCGACTCAGGAGGAGAACACGGCCTGCCTCATCTGTCTCGAGCCTGTGGAGGACAGGAAGACCTATGGCACCATGGTGTGCCCCGTGTGCCAACACGCCTGGTTCCACAGGGGCTGCATCCAGGTAGGAGCCGTTCCCTCGCCCTGGGGCACGGCAGGCGCTCAGCAGCACCGGGGCTTCACTCCTGCTCCTTGTGTTTCTCCTGCAGGGACAGGCTCTGCGCACTGGCTTGCACCACTTCCAGTGCCCGCTATGCAGAGACAAAGCTACATTTCTGCCAACAATGATGGCATTGGGGATCCGAATCCCCCGCAGGTTGGTGTCCTTCTGCCTGGCTCACAAGACAGGAATGGCTCACAAGCGCCATGCCACGCCGGGGCCTGCCCCAGCAGCGCTGGCCCTCTGCTGTGCCATCAGTTGGGGCTTCAGCTTCCCGGCGGAGTCGGAAGCAGGGCAGAGTGGGAAGAGCAGGGACGCCCCGCAGCTGCCTTCTGCCGGGGCAGCAGAAGCTCATCAGTGTTCCTTCCTCCACCAGGCTGCCAGCATGGGAGATGCCCCAAGCCTACGTTGAACTGGGGGAGAGGCACAGCCGCTGCGATGCCGGCCAGTGCCTTTGTGCAGGAGGCAGGGAGCAGTCAGAGGGAGAGGGGTAGGTTGCCCAAGCTGCGCCCCGGGGCTCTGCACGGCATCTCTGTCTCGCCAGGGGCTCCCAGCGGAAGCCCTAAGAACAAGAGCTCTGTGGGACGGTCCCGTGCTGTGGCCACTTTGTCCTCACAGCCACAAACCCGTTTGCTTCCCCAGGCCCTGGCAACTGCTCCTGTGCAGCTCCTGCGCTGCCGTGGGCACCCACCGCGGATGCTGCGACCTGGAGGACAGCGAGGCCAGCTGGGAGTGTGACAGCTGTGCTGGCCCCAGAACCGGTAAGAGGCAAAGCACCCGTGTGCCCCTGGGCTGGCGGCCTGGCACCGCGTGCCCAGCCTGGGCTTGGCAGAGCCTCTCTGCTCCAGGAGGGCTGGCGGCACCCACCGCTCGGCCCTTGACCTTCCTGCTTCTCCTTACAGCCTCCAGTGCCAGCTCGGAGCTCGCTGGCCCCACCAATGCCAGCCAGTCAGGACTGGGGCCTTCCCACGGCTCGCCAGTGCCCACCAGGAGCGGTGATCAGGCACCATTGGAGCCATCCCACAGCTACCCAGCTCTGGAGACCAGCAGCCCCAGCAGCCCCAGCCAGGCGCCACTGGAGCTGTCCCAGGGCTTCCCAGTGCTGGAGGGCAGCAGCTGCTCCAGCTCCACTGGGCCCAACCGCAGGCGAAACCGCTCCCAGTTGAAGCGTCGGGCCCCAGATCCCTCCAGCCGGCCCAAGAGACGGCGGCAGAGCAGCCGTGCGCCAGCCACCAGCAGCCGGCCCAAGAGACGGCGGCAGAGCCGCCCTGCGCCAGCCACCAGCAGCCAGGCACCATCGGGGGCTTCCTACAGCGCTGCAGCGCTCGAGAGCAGCAGCCGCTCCAGCCGCCCTGGGCCCGTGTGGGTGCGAGTCGGCTCCCGCTTGCAGCGTCGGCACCAGAATCCTTAGAGCCGGCCCGGACACTGCCGTGGGACCAGCTCTGCACCGTCACTGAGTGCTGGCCCTCATGCCCCTCCACTGGCACAATAAAATGGACTGGTACCCTCCGCACGGGCAGATTCCATGCTCCTTTGTCGGCTTCCTCCTGCTCCTCATCTCCCTTCCTCAAGGGCAGCGTCAGGGGATGTGCCCAGCGGGTTTTCTTCTCCCGCCCCGGGTTGCCAGCACCTTCTCCAGTGCCCCCTCCTCGCCGGCTGGCCTTGGCCGGCTGCCCAGTGCCATGGCTGGGTGCTTCGGGCCTTGCTGGCACCGCAGCCTGGGGAGTTCACAGCCCGCGCCAGCACTGGGGCTCTCTGCCCCTGCCCCCAGAAGGGCAGCCTGGCCTGTGCCTGGGCCCAGTCGGCACGGCCCCCCCTCTCCCAGCAATGTGGGCTGCACCCACCTGCCCGGCATGGCCCTTGCGGCTCCTCGCCCCCACAGCCACGCACCCCAGCCCCAGGCCCAGCGAGTTCTGACACCCATCAGCTCTGTCTCCTGCTGGACAGGGCTGTCACCTGGAGGTGTCTCCTGTCCTGGCCTAGGCTGGGCAGAACCGTGGCAAAGCGGCCACGCTACTTCTCTGTAAAAGTGCAGTTCAGTGGCACATCTCTCTGTGTGACGTGAGGGTGTCTGTAGACCGTCTTTCTACAGCGGCCAAAGGGCACTGCCCGTTCCCCAGTTCCAGCTCCTGTACCCCAACACGGGGTTGCTGCTGAACCAGCTGAAGGCTTCCTTCTTGCAGCAGAAGCCAACAAATCCTTCTGAATAGAGGTTGCAAGCCCCTGGTAAGGAACTGACGCCACAGAGTTCAGGAGAGTCAGAGCAGCACCTGCTCCTGAGGGCTCAAGTCCCCTCCTAGACCTTTCGGCGCAATAACCTCCCATGTGCAATGTTGCATTGCAATATACTGTCTTACTTCTTCTGCTTGCTCTCTTTTTTTCTAAGAATTCCTGCCGCATTGATGTTCTAATGCACTGCGTTCCTTTCATCCAGTGCTTCACAACTGTTAACTGTTAACTAATAACTGTAGAAGCTCTACAGAGGGATCTGGTCAGGCTGCATCAATGGGCGAAGGCCAGTTGTATGAGTTTCAACAAGGTACAGTGCCGGGTCCTGCACTAGGGTCGCAACAACCCCCTGCAACGCTACAGGCCTGGGGAAAGAGTGGCTGGAAACCGCCCGAGGAAAAGGGACGTGGGGTTGTTTGCCAACAGTGGCTGAATATGAGCCAGCAGCGTGCCCAGGTGGCCAAGAAGGCCAGCAGCATTCTGCCTCATATCAGAAACAGAGTGGCCAGCAGGACTGGTTGAAGCAATTGTCGCCCTGTACTGGGCACTGGTGAGGTCACACCTGGAGTACTGTGTTCAGTTTTTGGCCCCTCTCTCCAAGGTAGGTGCTGGAGCGTGTCCAGAGAAGGGCAACAAAGCTGATGAAGGGTCTAGAGAAAAAGTCTTTGAGGAGCAGCTGAGGGAACTGCGGCTGTTTAGTCTGGAGAAAAGGTGACTCAGGGGTGACCTCATTACTCTATACAACTCCCTGAAAGGAGGTTGTAGTGAGGTGGGGCTTGGTCTCTTCTCCCAAGTAACAAGTGGCAGAATGAGAGTGAATGGCCTCAAGATTTAGGGTGGATATTAGGAAAAATTTCTTTACAGAAAGGGTGGTAAAGCATTGGAACAGGCTGCTCAGGGCCATGGTGGAGTCCCCATTCCTGGAGGGGTTTAACAGACGTGTAGATGTCGTATTGAGGGACATGGTTTAGGGACCCTGGCAGTGCAGGGGGAACGGTTGGACTCCATGATCTTAAAGGTCTCTTCCAGCCAAAATGGTTCTGTGATTCTGTGACTAATCTTTTCAGGCCACTTTGATGGGCATTAAACTACAAACAGGTACATCAAAGCCCCAGATTAGTAAAGGGATAAAAGCATTGGGTACCTGCTGTCAGTCATTCTGACTTCACTGGAGTTTGTACAGCTGCATGTTTCAACCTGCATACATTTTCATGTAGGATAGCTGGAGAAGGTGAAGAATCACTAAGTTGAATTCTCTTTGACTTCTACTTTAACAAGGAACATGTTTGTACCAGTTTTCGAGGAGAGAATATATTATGCAGTAGCATATTGTTAGAAAATCCTCTTTCTAGTTAATCTGCACTTACGCATGGATCAGCATCAGTGCTTACACAAAATGGCTGACTTGTTCTGTTAACAATCAATGTTTTCCTGGAATCCGAGTACTCAGGTCTGTGGAATATTTTAAGAATAAAGGCTGCTGAAATAAACCACTTTATTAATTGATATGACTGGCAAAAGGAATACCTGACTGCTTTTTGAAAGATTTTTACCTATTTGCAAAATTATGAAGGTGGCACATACCGATGTCTTAAAATTTCATATTTTTTTTTTCCTTCCTAGAATGTGTCATCTGCCACATTTGAGGATATTGTAAGCATGAATGTTTAGTGTCTTCGTTCAGTCTTCCCTTTCATCCCTCTTGTCTTTTGACATATCTTTTCTTTCCTTGCAATTCTATGGTTTCTCTGTGGTGTTTCAAGTCCAGTGTTTGTAATATTATATCTAGTTATGCTACTGGCTTGACGTGTTGAAAATACGAAACATTTTGCTGGAACCCCCTGGTCTGTCAGCAGCAGCAACACGTCAGTAGCGCATGCCGTGAATGGAACGCATGTTCCTCTGCACCAGCTGTCCTGTAAATGCAGAATCGGTTCCTGACGGTGGCACCAGCCGCACAGGTTTTGGCGTGTTGCAGGCAGTAAGCGGGTGTGGGCAGCGGCGGGTGCACAGGCCTGGGAAAGATGGCGGGGAGGGGGATGGCAAACACCACGGTGTACGTCATCCCATGAGCTCTGCTGTTGGCGTGCATTTTTCTTTTCTGACAGGCCCGTGTTTATGGATCTCTTCTCTTCTGCTTAGCTCTGTACTGCCTTCTCCAAAGCATGGAGTGGTCATCGTCGGGTGGCTCTGCTGCTTGTGTTTCAGAGTAGCCAGTTCTGCCATCGCAGCCTGGTGACACCTGCTGTGTAGGTCAAACAGTGTGCCTGCCTTTCAGCAGATGTGTAGTTAGGGAAGGAACTGACCTGTTCACATTGACGGTTGTGTTTTTCAGAAGCTGAGTGAATGTGTGTCAGCTGTCTGACATCAACTACATCAGGGCCTGGGAGACAGCTCTGCCGCCTTTCCCATCCCGGCTGCTTGTTCCAGCTGTTGCATTGACAGCATGCTGTGTGTGCTGTCTGTCCTGTGCTTTCAGGTGGGAAAGAGGGTGACAAAACACGGACGAAAAGGGAGAGACCAGTTGCTCCCAGAGGCAGCAAGCAGCCCTCCGTTATGCAACAGCTGACTGCTTTCTCCGCCACCACCACCAGCCGGTGCCACTCTCCCAGTGCATGACCTCTCCTTCTCTTCCCCGGACAGCCTGATGCGTGAAGCGCCTCAGAGAAATAATTTGAGCAGCACAGCATGTTAGGAACGACTGTGGGAGCCATCTCTTTGCTGAAGGCAGGTACTGTTACAAACCAGCATTTCATTACTGCAGGTCTATTACCTTCCATTTTGTATCATCCAAAAGCAGCTTGTTCAGCTTGCGAGTGAGGGCATTCTCCCTCGGGGTGGCAGGAGCCTGAGGCTACGGCTGCACTTTGTTCGCTTGTAAACTTTAATCAACAACAGTGCTCAAATAGTAACACAGAGTTCAGTGTGGGCAAGCTGGCTGAACAAGTGTCCAGGCTTCCCAGGAGGCTTCTAAAACTTGAAGCAGCGAAAGCTGGCCCTAGCCTGGCTGCTAATGTCATTTCACTGCACCATAGCACAGTAATATAACTTTTTGATAGGACTGACAGTGAGATACCATTCAAATCATGAGGACATAAATTCTTGAGGGCTTGGTCATGCTACTGAGCTACTTAATTTTTGTGTATTTGTGTATTCAGCACAGCAGCTGTACTTACTGAATGAAACAGCATGTAGTTTTATTTCCTTGGAAACAGAAAGGTAAAATAGATTAGCATAAGATGCCAGTGAAAACTTGTTTTTAGCCCATGTTTTCTTCTGACTAATGGCCTACTTGCTGTTGGTTGATACAGAGCAACTGTTAAGTAGCTGTACTTTGATGGCAGTGCTGTTGTCCTGTGTCCAAGCCCTAAGTATGTTACCTTTGAAAATACAAATGTATTATCCAGTGGCTTCTGATGATGTTATTGTATTTAAAAAACAGAGGCTTGTCAGAAGAGACGGTAGCAAGCACATGCACGTTGCTACCCTGTGTTCAATGCAAGATAAGGTGGTAAATCTTAACCACAAAAGTGGCTTAAGGTAATTCATTTTACATTGCACTATCAGTTCCCATGATCCAGCTGAGAAGTGGTAATTCTGTAGAACTTGCTAACTTGTCTTCATCCAAGACAAGAAAGTGTTGAGATGCTTGAGCAGAGCACTGCCTTGAAAAAAAAATAAACCACACACACACACACTGGTTATAATGGTGGTTAACAGTCTGCTCTCTGCAAAAACTGTTTGTGCTGCAGCTCACACTAGAAAAGAAGACTGCAGTCATCTTACAGGCATGATGTTTTCATGTTTTACTTAACAGATTGCTGAACAAAAATGAAGAATCATTCTTGTTTCATTTGCTTATGCATTAATATAGTTGGATATGATCCATTTGCCCTGGAGAATGGCAGTCTCAGACTCAGATGTAACACGGTCTGATACAAATTCCTAAAAATTCCTACCAGGAGACTTCGGTTTCATTTTTCCTAGCAATGAAGTACTTTCTGAATGCAAACATGCCCAAAATCGCAGTGTAGAGAATTGCTATGTAGGAGGTCCTTGTTTTAAACATCTCATCGTGGAAGTGATATCCTCATCTAGGAGATTACTACAGCCAGGTTAATACATTAAATCTGCATTTGCTCATTATATCCAGAAACTTTTGACATGGTGGCTAGTATGACCAACAGTATTGGTGGGGATCTTTATTGTTTTGCTTTGAGGAAAAAGTGTGAAAGCATAGACTAAAAACTAGGTGAATTATAAGCAATAGGCATATAACTGTAATTGTGGAACTGCCACACTGGACCACAGATTAGCTGCTCTTCTTTCTTGCTGTATAGTTCCCCTGAAGTTTTCACACGCTACAAAATGCAGGTGGCTTCATTGAAAATGAAAATAAACTTTCCATGGTCAGCTTTCATCTCTGTAAAGGAATGAGCTGATGCTTTGAGAAGCTTCTTGATATTTGTCAATACCCTTCCCATTGAAGTTTAATTTCCCCCATGTTTTTAAGAGCAGTATGTACAATGTTTGAAGCGGCTCTACTGGGAATTACAGCTTTTTTCAACATCAGTTTTATTAGAATATATGTGGTTAGAGTATTTCTGCTTTTCAGCTCAAGTGCTCATTTCACATGCTCATATTTGATGTAATTTGGTTTTGTAAATGATACTTTTTAAGAAACTTGGACACCCCTCCCCCATGATCCTTATTTCTCTAGCTCCAGAACATGTTGTATTTAACTTTTGAATATTGAAGACAGTACCATCTGACTTTTGTTTTCTAGTCTCATTTTATGCTTTGCTATGTTAAACATAAATGCTGTAATCATACAGCTGCTTTCCACAATTATATCCTATACTATTCATCTCCTGTGGAAGATATCTATTACCTCATTGTATAACATATCACGAAAATGGTAATTCCTTACAAGGAGAAAGTGGGCCTGTCCCTTGTAAGTGCTGTTGAAGAATATGTCAGTTAAAAAAAGGGGTGTTTTCTTTAAAGAAGAAAGAATAAAGATGTTACAGGCTTGACAATGTTCGTATGCTTAAATTAAAAAAAGGGGAATATGATGTTAAGATGTGCATGAATTGGTTGATGAGAGATGTCTCCATGTTAGAATACATGTCTAGAGCTTGCATTTGTCTGATTAATCTTTGGCCTTTTAACCCTGACACATATGCCATGTAGTTTAAAAAAAAAAAAAAAATCTAACAGTGTTTCTTATGCCCTATTTGTTTTAATTCGGCTATATAGAAATTAAAAATATATTACCCTTAGAATTACTTTTTAGCTTCTTTGAGGTGAAGCTGGCAGGTAAAATGCAGTAAGTAATTTGAATTAACTTAAAATCTGTATGTTTTCAATGAATAACTTAATGCAGGTGAGTAGGATATTGTTTTAAAACCGAGGTACTTGACAGTTGTTAGGACAGTTCAGACACACTGAAATAAGCCTGTCTAAAGTTAACAGTTAATTAGGTAGCCTATTGTCCTAGTTTGGGTGGGACAGACTGCCAGGCTAGCCATGGCGGGCCGGCCCTTAGCAGTATGGAGTCAGCCAGGGCAGCTGGCTCACAGGTGTATCCCAGACCAGAAATATCATGCTTAGTATAAAGGAGGAAGTTTCATGCAGATGAGGGTTCTTCTTCATCCACTGGAGGAGTCTGCATACCGTTCTGCTCCTGAGGACTGCCTTCCTATTTATTGTGACTACCGTATGTTGCCTGGGCTAAGTATATCCTTGTGTACTTTACATTAGCATTGGTGTTAGTTTGGCTGTTTCATAAATCTGTTTCCATTTCAACCCGTGGGTCTCCTCTCCTTTTCCTGATCCCCCTTCTCTGCTGGGTAGGGGTCATTGGGTGATAGAGCAACTGCTAGAGTTTAGCCCAGATGCAGGCTAAATGTAGACACCTATTTATTTTGTTTTCAGTTTGTACTAAGAAATATAAACCCATCCTTTTGCAGTTTAAGCTATAAGGAGTCACAGGCTACTACAGGCTTTACACTAGAAAGCCCATAGCAGCAGCAAGACAACAATCTCAGCAAGCAGCTGAGTGAAGAAAGTAATTCTTATGAGGCTAAGTTGCACCAACTCCCTTGACAGAATATATAGGCATGGATATACCTGATGTATTCCTTGGGGTAAAAGTAGACAAGAGCCCATAAATGCTTTTTGGGAAGGAAACAATTCCTGCTGAGTTAAAGATGACTTTGTTGGTTTTTAAAGGAAGTTGGGGACTAATTTTTATATGTGAACTCAAGTTGCGCTCACATTCCCTAGAAGAGATACACCTTCTACATTTCATCCTACTTCTCCTCCACCCAACTTAAATGAGAGGGTGTGGCTTTACTGGGTAATTAAATGATGGTATTGACAAAAAACCAATGGTGACTTCAGTCACAGTGCTCCTTATAGAAGCAAACACTGGGCTAAGATATTACAGCTCCAACTTCAAAGAAATCAAGGCAAAGTTACTTGCTCAAAAGAGTAGGAAAATAATTATTCATATATGTGTCAAAACAATAACTTCTCATCCAAACCACAATAATTTGAAGAAATACTAATGTGTTTAAACATAATATTAAAAAATGCTCTCATCACAGCATTGAATTTAGGTGGTGGACAAATTACTCTTTATTTTACTGCTGAAATAAGATATCATTGGCTGATGTTCTTCAGTTGCATGTTTATAACTGGTTCTGGTCTTCAGGAAGGGCAAGATTTCTTCCTTCGTAGAGGAGTTTGCTGCAATTGCCTGGCTGTGCGGCCACAGCTGCCTGACCTGGCAGGGAAGCATGAGGCATGTGTCGGTATTCTTTCTCTGTCTGACTGTGCTGTGGGTGCAGTAAGGAACCAGAAGGGTTACATGTAACTGCCTTGCTGATTCGCTGTTATGTAAGTCACAACTCCTGATTTTTTTCTTTCTTTTTTAGTTTTTTATTCTTGGCATTAGGGAGTTCAAGCCAATGCCTCATGTACAAACACAAACTTCCAAGGAAATAACATTCTGTTCGGATATTTTGCAATAGGCAGAACTGCATGCAGAATTCAGCTACTAGTAACATGTTTGTACGTGCAATTATTTTTATGGATCTAATAAGTACTGTTGCAGAACCCAAAAAATGCTTATGTTATCAGACTGACACTTTGGCCAAGAAGTCATGAGCCTTCCTCAATTACTTTTTGTAATCGGAGAAGAATTTTCCTGTTCACCACAAATGAATTGGGTTTTAGTGTTGGAGATATAAGTTTCTATTTACTGCTGAAATCTGCATGCAGGGTCTTTTATATTAATGCTGTTTTGAAGATGACACCTAAAGCTGTTTATAAACTATTGATGGACCTGGATTATTAACTCATTCTTTTTAATTATACGTGGAGGATTTTCTCAGTACTTGGCCTGTTACTTGGGATCATTCACTTTAACATACTTTTTTTATAATCAATGTACTGCTGAACCCTCCCATGGCCTGTGCAAGGCTCGCTCAAGCACATCAGTTCTCGAAACATTGAAGTTGTTAATTTTATTAAGTTTTTGGGTTTTGTTCTAAATTCGGCATTGTTTTGCATTAGGATAGGAGCTGAAGAGGTAGTATGTTACCTTTTGCAGTTCATGTCTAAAGAAGCAGGTATTTTTACATCACTTTTCCCTGGGCTAGGGCACACCCTTGATTTCCATAAAAAGAGTTAATGCTGAGACAGGTGAGATTTCTAGACCCTCAGGTACAGTCTTGTCAGTGCATTTTAATACACAGGTCACAAGAAGGGAAAACTTTTTTTTTAATTAAAAAAAAACCCAAAAACCTTTAAGGTTATTCTAATTGTAAACTCATGGCTTGTTTTCTTTTAAGAAGGCATTTACTTTACTTTCTGTTTTCAGTTTAGTACCTTTTGAAGCTGTCTCACCTTGGAATCCCTGTTTTCCTTCTTAAAATCACCACACAGTGTTAAAACATATTTATTGGACAATACACCAGCAGGAATTTGAACTGTGTTCTGTTGCTTTGGAAACGAGAAATGTCTATAGACTAAAGTTTTCTGCTAGTACACAGCTTAATTTCAGGGAGTTGTATGTTCTCAGGCAAACTTGTACTTTTCCTCTTAGCTTGAGGGGGAACATTGGGTGTTCTGATTGGGTAAAGCTTGCCAGGCTGCTGTGTCAGTCCGCTGGAACAGACAGCGGGGCTTAGCACGTGTGGTAGAAGCAGGCAGAATTTGTGTAGCAACAGCTCGCTCAGCCAATCCGCAGCAGTGTTCAATACAGTGGAAGCATTTGTAGCACTTCCTCTGTTTTTATTTTTAATATGCTTTCCTCATCCACCTCCTCCACTGTAGGCGTGAGGTGACGTCCTGAAGATTTTACTTGGGTTTGTGCATTAGAACTTGGTTAAACCAAGCAATTATTTGTTTAATTGCTTAGTTGTGACCTACATCTGCCAGGAAAAGGTTCTGTATTTTCCTTTGCCTTTGAGAAAACTACGCTGCAGTGCCAGCAGTGCAGTGGAGCTAAGTAAAATGCCTGAATTTCCATGTACGCATTTTCCAAGCAAACTTAGGAGACAGTGAACTGATGTTATTAGCACTTACTGCAGTTTTCCAACACTCGTTTTGATCAACGAGGCTACAGGAGAGGGAGTACTGGGAAGCTGCCGCATACGGTGCAGCGTAACTCACACCATATTGTGAACTGCTGAATCATGAGCGGTTAACACTGGTATTAGTGAGTTTCTGCTACAGAGATGGAGGGTTGGGCGGCAAAAAAAAAGATGACACTGGCAAGTACCCTTGTACTGCAAGGAAAGGGGAGAGGTTAAGGATTAATGCAAGTTTGAAAAGCTAGTGCTGACGAGCTAAATTCTGGTCCTGCCTCTCAGGTGTTTAAGGCAGCTGGAGGCACTGGAGAATAGAAACATGAAAGAAAGAGATGTCTCAATCTCCTGTCTCCTGCTCTGTGTTTTGGAACAGCGGGAAAGCAGTCTTTTACTTAAATAAATGGAATTCTCTTTTGCTAGGCAAATTGGTAACTGTTCACTCCTCCTTCAGTCTCCAGCACAACTATCAAATTTGTTTGACAATATGGTAGCAAGCAGTGTCTTTGCTTTGGTAACAACTTACAGTAACAGCAGTTGAGCTGCAGGAAGATACACGGGGTATCTCTTTAAAAGACAGGTTCTTAAACACAGAGACCCTTTGTGCTGCTCAGTAACTTGACCCGCTGTTTCTGACAAGTCCCTGGGTTGGGAACAAGTCCCTAAATACTATAGCATTACGGTATTTCATATCTGAAGTAGTCTTGTTTGCATTTTTTCCCTAAAATGCTGTCTTGCCCAAAGACAAACCTGATACCCTGTTGTTCAGCTGTCAGGCTTGGAGGTAGTTGAGGGCACTGATCTGTGATCACACAACAGAACATGGTATGGTTGGGAAATGAGCAGTCCCCTTTCCAAAGCATAAGCTCACTGAAAGATTACAGGTGGTGTTTCCAGGGCTTATGTGAAAAAAAGGTTGGACTTTTACTTTGTTTGAATGGTTAGCATTAAATTTGTCCTTTGGTAGCTTTGTTTTCCTTAATGTGGAGTGTCATCAGTTAAAGGTTACTTCTTTGCTCATTTGATTTTGTAAAAACAAAGGTGCAAATGTTGAACTTATCTTTAATTTTCATGAGTAGAATATGTGTGGGGTTTTTTTTTCCACCTGAATGTCCAAGCACACTGCTTTTGTAAGGCGACAGTTTTATTTATGTTGTTGCAATTCTTGTAAGTTAGGAAATGGGCTATATGCTGAGCAGGCATTGAATGACACCTGTAAAGAACGCTCTGCATTTTCCTCCTGCGGAATGCCACAGATGACTCCACAGTACCCCCAGAGAAAAAATGCTATACAGTTTAGAGCTGCTTGTTGTTTTGGCTATTCCTGTCCTTTGCTAATGATCGACCAAGGTTTACAAGCTAGTGGAGACCTAGAAGGTAGTTACAGACAAAAGTAGCACACCTGTGGATTCCTTCCAACAGAGAAGATCAGGAAGGTCAGGATATATTCCTTACATCCTGCTCTGTCTGTCACTGTGAAATAATTCTAGCCTGGTAACAGCAGTGTCTTGGATGTGCTGGAAAACGGACATTGACTGAGGCACTCTTACAGGCACCATGGGAGTACAAATTGGTAATCTCTTGGTGGTGTAAGACAATAGCAAAAGAGAGTGGAGATTGGTAAATCAAACCATTGTACAGCAGCTTTGATGTAAGCTTTGGTAGATAGAGCTTTTAGCCCATTTGTTCCTGTTAACCTCTTTCTTTCGCTTCCACATTTTACAGTTCAGCAGAATCTGCTGATTTTTGATTATTTAATTTCTGTCTCCAATCTGTATTTGAATCACTGTAATGAATTTTCACTGTTCAGTTTTTTATCTCAGTTAAAGGATGTGAATTCTACTGCTACATAGCAAAGATAAACTTTGACAAGCTGCAGCAACTGGGTAAGTGGAGGCCTGTTAACCACCTCAAAACATCTTAACTGTTTGTGTCAGCCTTTCATATGGTACGTGTTACTGCGCTATGTCATTCTGTTGTCAGACAAAAATTAGGAGATTATACAACCTCACCTACTTTGTGTAAAGATTTTAGGTCTTTCTATTGTTTCTAGTATATCTTGTAGGGAGGTTCATTAAACCACATTTTAATCATCTTAATTATTTTGCCTTCCATGAAGATTAAGTGATCCTTCCCTTCGATACTGTCAAATCTAAGTACCAGGAAACTACTAAATAGATCTTAATGTGATGGGCTTGCAGACTTCTAAAGCTTAAATGAGGTTTTCTGTCTTTCAGGTTTGGATTGTTTGGTGTATTCGGTTTGTTTGTTTTTTGTCTTGCAATTGAAGGATATAGAATTTTAGTATTCTTACTGCAGCTGGAAGCTGGGGATCTCTCTGTAATCATGATTTCAAAACCTGGTTCTTTACAGAGAATGCCACATCTTGAATCACCAATAGCTTTCCTTATTCAAAAAAAATTAATTTTTCATTATATGCAGTGATAAGGCAATTATTGTGATCTATTAGTGTACAGTGCTGGTCACTAGAATTGCCCAATTGCCCTATACATGTTAAACATCCCTTCTCCCCCCAAAAAAAACCCCAAATGCCCAAACCATAAAAGCCCTAAATTTGTTTCATTTCCAAGCACACACTGAGACCATTTACTCCCCACTGCACCCTGCTGAACGCTGAGCTCTTTAGCAAATCACACCATGTGTTTCCATGCTTAGATGTTCCAAAGTATATGCAAGGCTTTAAGCGCTTGCTTTTGCGCACTTGAGCCTACTTGTTAAGAAAAGAAACAGAATGTTGCTCAAAATAGTGTTTTCTTTATGATGCAAGTTCTCTGCATAAGCTTTCACATTTGTGGTTTCTGATGGTGTCAGAGATGGGTAACTAGCAGTTAATCGAGTGTAGGGTGTCATTTTGCTTTCTGCTGGCAGCACAGCTGAGACAGCTGCAGAAAAGCAAATTCAGAGTCAGCTTCTGTTCACTGCTCAGCCCCTTTGCACTCACAATCACTTGCTTTGCAAAACATGTCAAAATACAGCTAAAGGAGTGCTGAGCTCATCAGTATCTACCAGCAGCTAAAAACTTGGTTAATGAGCTGGGTTTTGTTTTGGGGTTTTTTACTGTTCCAGAATCATAAACACACCAGACAAACCACTATGCAGCTTTAGATGTTACCTGACTGTTAAAGCATTTTTCAGGGAATAAAGTTCCCTAGTTCAGGTACTCATGTGTCTGGAGCCCAGTGACCTCTGTCCTTGTGTTTGTCACATGTAAGATTCTGTGGTTCATGTGAGGTTCCTCTTAAACTTGCTTGTGTGGGCTATTTCCTTGGTTCGGATCCCACACATCACACACTACATGAAAACTCCATGGGAGTTTCTGCAATCTTCTCCCTGCCGGATTCCCCTTGGAAGGAATTTTTGCCGCTCACGATGCAGTACCTGTTCTACAGTAGTTTTCACAAATATGATCACTCATACTGGACATCCAATAAGCGAGATCTTATTTTAGTTCCCCTGCATGTAGCAGAGGGCTATTTATACTAGCTTGGTTTTGCATGTGACACTTGGAGTAATGGAATATAAAAGATCACGGCCTTTTAAATTCCTTTTCTTTGATTGGCTCTCATCTGTGCCATTAATACCAGTAACAAACTTGAGTCATGGTGGGGAGAAAGAGCATAGGTAGCAGAGAAGCCATGGATTTGAATATCTTCCTCACAAGCTTCTCAGATGAAGTTCTTTTCTCTATGAAATACCAATCCAAGATGTACATGTGCAGTCTTAGTTCTTTTCTAGCCCATCTTTAGAAAAAGCTTAAATTGGAAGGGGAAAAAAAAAAGCTACCGCCCTTCCAAGAAAAATCCTCTAAGCATAAGCAAAGCTGAATTTGACATGCTGTAGTTTCTTGAAGACAGCTGTGGAGTTTGGCTTTTTTTTCCCCCTGGTTTAAAAGCCTGGGTTTTTTTTTTAGGTTCACATAGATTTTTATCTCCTAGATACCTTCTGCATACACTCCTCTCATCATGTGTGTGACTTTGTACTGTGAAGAAGGGGAGTGATAGCAAAGCATAAGAAACAAGATTATGTGGTGCAGTCACTGTTTTGAATTCTAAATGAATAAAAATTGGTGACAATTAACATGACAACATGAGATTTTTTAAAATTTTTTTGGTTATCAGGTTACAGCTGATGGAGGCAGTGGCCAAATGGAATAGCCTCATTTATCTTTGACTAAAGATAGTCTTGATACTGTGAAGGTAATGGTAGGTAGTGGAAAGAGAGCTGAACTGTTAGGTTGCTCAGCCTGTTAGTACCTACAAATGTGTCAGCATTTTACAAAAAAAAAAAAAAGCACCTAGACAAAAGACTATCTAGTTTCTGTAGGCCAACAAATGCATATTTGTTTACATACCCTTCTTTGAGCTCTGGGGCATAAAGTACTTTTAAAAAAAATTTCTTCTATGTTGCTTTAAACTTAATTTTTAAGGCAATAGCTTTTATATTGTAGAATAAATTTAATAAAAATATTGTTATAAAACAATATCTAAAGCTCCTAAATCAGTTAGAATTATAACTTAACAACAAAAAACTTATATATATTATTTCCAACCTTCCAGACTACAGTCTAGAAAAGACAAGCTGTATGACCTGTTGTGTACAGCAGCAGTGGAAACAGCAGCTCACCCTCCTGACCGAGTGGCACCACCACCGTGGTCACTTCTGTATTTGTGCTGCTAGGCTCAGCCAGAAGGTGGGAGGGACCTTCTGCTGAGGTCCAGGCCCATATAGTGGTCAAATGACTCATTCCTGAGAACTCCAGTGCAGGTTTGATAGACTGTTTTAAAGGTCTAAACTTCTCAACTGTAGTGACTCTACGAAAGGGATCTTTCACGCATGCCATTCTTGTTTGTAAACCTGTTCCCTGGGAGAACTGCTGACCTGATGCTGTCAGGGAGCATTTTATGTATCTTGCAGTTGAACTGACAGATACTTTGTATTTTTATTTTTTACATCTTGTAATTTTATGATTTTGGAGAATAATAACATTTTAATTTTATAGATTTGAAAATAATTTTGTTTTCATAGAGTCACAATACAAGATCTTTGCCTTTGGTCTTGGCAGAGAGGTGAAGATCAAGTGGCATATGCTGTTTTTAAAAACGTTTTCCTTTTTGTTCTTGAAAAGCAGTTTGATTTTTCTTGCCCTCCCCTGAACATCCTGCTCTTCATAAGTAACCTTCCAACATAATTAACAGTTATGGTCTTTCCGTCATTTCAAAATCTCTCTGTATCTAACACAGGCGGGAGTCTGGAATTCTTTTGTTCTGAACTAAGAGAAAAGTCTTAGTGCATGATGGGGGAAGTAAATTAAACGATTGTTAGAGGACTATTTTTAGGTTCAGTAACTGCACCAGGCACTGTTATTTTAAGCTTCTGATTGTTAACAATACAAACATTCAAGGCAAGAACCGTGAAATATGGATGTTGGACACAAAGGTGTTTCAGGTCTGTCCTGAGGATGGTTTATGTCCGTCTCCTTTGGGCACTTCAGATGCTCATGTGAAAGTGCTCTGTGTTTATTCAAAGTTAGTTGCAAGGGAATGTCACTAATAAAGCAGTGCCTTTCCTGAGCATGCCAGGGCTTGCAGTTCTGCAGTTGTATTCATCTGGCTTCTAGTGGCTGTAAATAGGGCAGATCAACACTGTAGCCTTGGCAGCAGGAGTAATTTTTAAGTATAGAAATTGAAATGAGGTGTCAATCTCCTGCAGGCTGTTGGTTGACTTTGGTGCTTAGCTGCCCTTCTTGGTTTCTCTTTTTACTTTCCCTTTTTTTTCTTTTGACTTGTTTCTAATCTATGCTGTTATGAAAAAAAAAAAGACCTGTTTATATTAATAGCATTTCAAATTGTTTAGTTCTAGAAAATAATAGGATTATCTGATCCATCCTTTGCAATCTTAGGTCCTTGATTTCTATCTTATTCTACTGCTTTTTTTATTATCAGATCAGAAAGTGAAAATTTTCCTATATAAGCAGACAAGGCACTAGCCTTGGCCTCTTTAAAGGTAGTGTGAAGTTTGTCATTTCATTCGTTTATCATAGGTACTGTAACTATTTCACACCAGACCTCCCCCCACTGAAGTTTGGTTTGGTATGAGCTAACTGTAAAGACTGGACCCAAAGTCAGTTTACTGACTGTCCTACCATCCTCATCAGGGTGCCAAGCCACTGATAATAGTTTCAGTGACTGACAACAAAATCAGCAGATACTGAAAATGAGCAGGTTAGGGGGGTTTTTGTATGAGCAGGTTGTCAGCCTTCTCACTCAAGTGGCAATCTGAAACAAGAAGGGTTATTCTAGCTGTTGATTTCACAAATAAATGGACTAAACTTTGATCAGCTGAACCTGCTGACTCCTGGCATTTAAGAGGAATTGACACTCAGAACTCATTGAAATGATTTAGAGAGGGTAATCCTCCTACTCAGATATACAAAACACTGTCAGAACACCCTTCTGAGTTCAGGTTCTCTTCTGCAGTATGGGAAAGCTTTAAAACATTCTATAAAGTATTCAGCTGAAATATTCGTTAGCCACTTATTCCAGATGCTTTCAAGGATTCTGTGGAATACCACTTGTTCTGGATCTGGCTCTCTGAACTCAACAGACAACCATCATTCCCCTGAAATTGTATCTAAAGCCCTATTTCAGATGGTAAAATACAGTATTTGTTGGATGTTGACTTTTGTGCTGCTGATAAAGGTAAGATACCAAAATAGAGCATCTAACAGTTGCTAGTGACGTTTCATTTCAGCTGCATTAGGTTATTAGGGAAATCTTCAGCCATAGCCTCTTCTGCACTGCACTTTCTTACTTGTTCTTTCACCTGCATACAAACAGTAGAAACTAAGCTGAAGACTTGCTTGATGCTAAAGGATATGTGCTCCTTCCATATTGCCTGTGCTAGACCTAGTGCCCACCTGACCACAAGATCAGCAAGCCAGTCCCGATCTCCTACTCCAGCAGCAAATGTCTCTTTGGTTAATTCTTGTTCTATGACAGCTGATTTGGGTCATATCGTAGTCAGGTGGCACCATCAGCTCAGAAGATGTAGAAAAAGCGTCTGGGCTGGGACAGGGAGGGGTTAAGACAAAAATGGGAAAGGAGAGAAAGAAGGCAGCTTGGTTTGCAGGTTTTAGCACTTAACAGAAAGCTTCCAGGTATTTGCATGTGTTTCTTGCTTATATTTGTTGTACTGTGTACCTGGAGTGGTATGTAAGTAGAAAGAGCTGTGCAAAATTATCAATGTTCCTTGGCATATTCCCTGCTTCCCTCCCTAAGGCCCCTACCACTGCATGAGAGGAGATTTGCTTTGTGCTGTTCCACGAAGGGCAGTGAGCTGAAGCTACATGCTCATACTTACTCAGAGGCAACTTCATGTGGAGATGCACAGAGTGTTACTACTGAGAGAAATAGGGTGTTGACACATGATGTCCCTAAACACATATCTGTGTTTAGTGTGACTATGTTCTTCAGTGATATTTCAAGAACTTCCATTGCACATCATCTTGGTGGTATGTCTTGTATTCTTCTTTAAATATTTAGAAATCTATATTAAATCATTTGTATTAGGAAATTTACAGTGAAGAAACCAGTAAGTTAAGTGCTCCAAGGTGTGATAATGAGTTTGTTTGATTACCTGCCTTACTTTGATTGTCCTAGCATGGATTCTGGTCTTTATTGCTTGCTTTGCTCTCATCTGTCATTTACATTTCTTTGAATGTATGTTTTGGTACTTGGGTCGCCAGTAAATTCTATGACATTGCTGGGTTTAAAAGTTAAATGTGTGTGGAAAATACTTTTTTTTTAATGATGACTGCTGAAGGATATGACAATAGATGTTTGTTTTATGTGTTAAGCTTGTAAGAGAAAAGCTTTTAGTTAACAAATAGTTGGAGAAAATAGAAACCAGTGAATTCTGTCCTTTAGCTGGAGAGAAACTGGCAAGAAACTACACACAGAAATGAAATTTAGGAACTACTCTGGTGTGCTAAATCAGTCTTCTTTATTCAGAAGAGTAACTTTGATGTAATTAGAAATGGATTGAAGGGTTGGATCTTGGAAACTTTACCTCTAATGGTACTAAATTCAAGCTCGTGTTAAAGAATGTGGACTGATTCACAATTTATATACAGTGAATTCACCGCTGCCAGGGCTACCTGTGACGCTGGAATTCCAGATCACGGAATATCTGGGTAATACATGTCCTGTGTGGTGCAAGCCATAGCAATGGGCCCAACAGCCTCCGTGTTTGTGCTGCGTGGATTCCTTATTCCTGGAGTGCGGAATGCAGAGCAGCGCAGAGTGGGCACAGCTGGGTGGCTTTGTAAGGCCCAGATTACCTACAGCAGAACCAGCACTGAGTTCAAGCTGAAGAACTTCACTGTGCTCAGTCTGACTCTGCTCCAAGGCTGTTTGTTGCATCTGCTTCCAGTTTTAAGGACCACGGTAAAGTAACGCTCATGTTGGCTTCTCTTTGGAGCAGTTTGGCACCCTTGGCTGTGCTGTGCAGTGGTCCTGAGCTCAGGTTGTCCACAGAAGCAAGGGAGTTCCGTCAACTGTCTGCGTGCTGCCCTATGGCCAAGCTGCCAGGTCATTCTCCCTGTGGCATGGTTAACTCATAGCCTGGATTAGTTGTAGGTAAATAATTGTAATCTTGACTTTGGACCAGCTCTTGTGAATTATCTTGTCTATATGGTGAAAGGGAAAGAGCTCACATGTCTTTAAATTATATGGCAACGTTAATTCCCAATGCATAATAATAACGGCAAACCCTGAGAAACAAGGGAGAATAGATGCTTGCAAACTTCATCGGTTTGGGGTTGGGGGGGTTAGGCAATTCACTGTTAATTTTACATTATTGTTATTTTTAGTTAAAGTTCACTCTCTTTTTTGAGTGTCAATGTATTTGAACAGATCAGGTAAAATTCACCTTCATGTCTTACCCACAGAAATGAGTAAATGTATAGACCCAAAATATCAACAGAAATGTGCAAATCCTAACACTTTAATCTACTATTGTTCTTTATTTCATTTATGGCCTACCAGGTTTTTTGAAACAGGCAGATTAATTACCTTTTGTAACAGGCTCAAATTAACATTTTATGCTTCTTTTCTAAAATGAAATTGAACTTCAACCCTGAAAATTGGGACGATTGAGACAGTGGTTGCTATGGAAATATTCATTTGATACATAAAGCTGTAATTGAATGTTTGTTTCCCCCTGACATGCAGCTTCTCCTAATCCTCTCACCATTGGTAACTGCTGCTTTTTGCAAGGCATCCAGGGGGATGATGTGAGTGTCCTGCAACCTGCTTCAGGCAAAAGGAGCTAGATAAGCTTCATCATGTAAATTGGTGATCTGAGCTAACTTGTCTGTGTTTCTGCCAGAATGATAAGATAGTGCATGCACTAAGCAGTCTGCTGACGCTGTAGTGGAGGTGGTGGCATCCTGACAGAGAGGCAGATGACAAGCTCAGGTGGTTAATGTAATCTTCTAGTTCAGCTTAACTTTGTACAAGATATACATCCTCTTTCTTTAGTGTTTTTAGGACAAGGCTATTCTCACATCTTGTTTTATAGCAGATTTATTATGGGCTTTTATACCTAGCTAAAGCATGTTTTATAGTAGTCTAACCCAGAACTATGTTCTTACCAATGCGTGTTTTAACCATTGATTAACCTCTGTTCACTGGAGGTGAGGCGGTGGGTTGGGACATATTTTGAGTTTTGTGGAGAACTGCACTTTTGGGAACATGTAGATCTTCATTTTGACAATTGGGACAGTAGAAGGTACAATTTAGGAAGGTGATCTATATCTGAATGCTTTATATTGACTTTAGCTCACCACAAACTGCTAGTCTCCTTCCTGGTCATAATCAGATGAATGATCTTTCTTTTTTTTCCTTTAAGGAAGGAGAACTGTACCTGAATTGCAGTTTGAGGTTTTACAGCACAACAGAAGATTTTTCTGCCTCAGAAAGGAATGAAGCAAGTTCAGGTACATAGCTATTCAGGAACTGCACATCCAATCCATATATTTCTAAAAAGAGAGATAACGGCTTTTTTAAAAATATCAGCTGATACAATTAGAAAAACATACTAGTATCTCCCTACCTCTAACTCCCTCAGCCCTTCAAGTCTTAAATAAAAGCAGTGTACTTCCAAGTTAAACAAAAGTTGAGATCAAATCCAAGTTGCATTCAGAGTTTAATTAGTAGATATACACTCAAGTAAAGGTCAGACCATCTCAGGAAGATAGATCAGGCTGACCATCTCTAAAGATGATCAAGAGGAAAGCATAGCCTGTGCAATACGGACAAGATGGTTTGGAGGGGAAAAAAGGTGCATCTTTTAATATGATATACAGGTATTTGCAAGAAGCCAACTATTTTAAAAGTTATAATTGAGTTTCAATTTTGTCATTCCTGCTGAAATAGTTGGAGGATTATGTGCTGATCTGGGTGAAGCAAGAGGTTCAAGAGGGTGTAGGTATTCTGGGAGAAAGGTCAATGCTGGCTTGTAGCAGGGCGATAGGCCTGTTTTCTGCATCATGTTTGAAACAAAACACCAAATCAAGTAGGCTTAAATCAAACATGCTGTGTTCTAAACACATATACATGAGGAACTGAAAGAAAAATCGTGATTGTAAAGTTAACAGGTGTGGAAGAGAACTCCACAAAGTAGTTCTTCTGGTGTCTTAATACCAACGATTAGATTAGGGGGGAAGTGTAGTTTGGGGGAAAGAAGTGTCTACACCTCGCTTTAGGAACCAAGACTACCTCTTTGTGGTGAAGACAGGACAAGGACATTCTGAACTAATTATTTTCACTGAAAGAGAAAGCTATCCGGTTGTAAAGAACCTGATCTTTATGGAACACTATCCTATCAAGACTTTTTTCCTGCTTCATAACTGTTGACATAAAAATTCATTCTTTTTCTGGCTGCATCTGTAGTTGGGGTTTAAGCTATGTTAGTTACATTATGATGACTACGGTAGAATCCATGCCTAACCTACAGCAGAGTCATTCTGTTTGTGCAACTCCAAATAAGCAGGAATGCCAAGTAACAGAATGCACTTCATTGTTGGACAATTAAACAAGAGTCTTGTATGAACTGGGATGTGTCCTTCAGAAAGAACTTATTATGACCTTTATCTTGTGAGGCTCTTTGGTTAATTGGCATGATTTTTTTCTTAATCGCGGTCTTAACTGACACAACTGGAAGCTTTTGCATTGAATCGAATTGATAATGTTGATAATGTTTGGAAAACCTGGAGCCATATTGAAATAATTTTACAGTCCCAGAGAATGAAAAGTCTAATTCTGTTTTGTAACATTAAATAATCCCATTTATGTTCTTAAAAAGTAATGTGTGTCATGTAGACTTGGAGGCTGGTAGTTATTAAGTGATATTCCTTTTCAGTATTAAAATTGGAGCTCTAAGCCAGCACCTTGTTAAAATACTTAACCAGCTCTTTCAAAGCTGATGGCTTCCAACTGGAAAGTTAAATAAGTCTGTGATAAGGAAGGGTCAATAGAGACATTGTGAGCAGTCTGTACATGTGTCATAAGGTGTTTGTTTTAAAAGTACAGTAATCATGAGAACTGTCAATGCAATGGATTTGTTAAAATACCTGTTCTACTTTGCCATAATGGCAATCTTTCTTGATAGGAACATTTAGAATTATCAAGTCCATGATAGAACTGAAAGACAGCCACAACCAGACATCCCAAGACACTGTGTAACTCGGGATGGAATTTAGAAGAGTTACTAGTCATAAATATGTCAACAAATTTTAGATTGGCATTTCATAAAAGCTAATTCTGTCTGTAGTGCTAAAGTATTTACCAGGTGGCATATAATTCTGGCCTTGAAAGACAAATTTTAATGTAAATTAGTAGTCATGAGCCAAACCAAACAAGTTGTGCACACAATGGAAAGTACGGAAACTGGTGACGTGGAGTTCCTGAAGACGTTCGTTGATGTTGTTTATAATTGTTCAAGAAAAGGTGCAAGTCTGAAGCATGCGCTGACCTAATACATTGCATGGAGTGGGTAGTCTGGAGAGGAGTGCTTGGGATGAGAAATGGTCTGCCAGTACAGAACCTGGAATAGTCAGTGAACTCTTACTGGAAGTGCACATGTAGTCAGTTGTAGAGTTTGTCCTTTTGCGGAATTACATTCTTTTTCTTGCTGGGAGAAATCAATTTTTCTGTTGGTCTCCTAAAAGGGTATTTTGGCCAGACTTCATGAGACAAAGCTGATGCTGACAGTGCTGCAGGCTCTCTCAAGAGTTAGATAAATGAGTTCTCTGTCTCCCCACTGGAATGGAAGCCATGAAGACAAAATACATACACTCATACACAAGTGTATATACTTTTTTTCATTTCTAGCTATATGAGTAAGTGCTGAATAACAGAGTGCTGAATGATTTATTCCCATAACCTTTAAAGATTTTAGTGGTATCATTCAGTGCAGTAAAGTTGTATTAAAGCACCTTGTCATGTAGCTCTTCAAAGAGATGTGATTTTGTACTCACTGGTAATCTGATACCTTTTACCAGCTCTGAAAGGTGGAAAAAAGAATTGTAATATACTTTTGAAAATTATAAGGAACTACTTATATTGGGGAAAAAATAGAGGTCTAAGGAGCTTTGATATGCTTTTCCTTCAGAGAGCTCAAAGATTTTCTGTATTGGGTGGAGGTTATGCAGCTGTTTTTCCCCTAATGTTAACATATTGCGTTACAGGAATTTTTCCACTTAATTGAGCAAACACAGCAGAGTATTTATGTAACTGAAGATCTGCAACTGCCAGTAGAGTTAATTAGGGGAGGAATAATTAGACAAATAGTAGTGTCCAAATGGTCCCAATAGAAAAACGTATTGCAATCCCAATAGAAATCTCATTAATGTTGTTATTCGTGATGAGTCGTGCTTTCTGCAGAGCCAGAAAGGGAGGCAAATGTGGAAGGATCTCAGTGGGGTGTCAGCTTGGGTATGAAGCAGAAACAATATCAAGGTTTTAAGCTGTCTAGTCTCATTATTGTCACTTAATCATGGATGCAGCTCCGCTATCTGCTTAAAAGCCTTCCTTGATTGAATGAGACACTTTATGGTGAAATAGGTACAAAAGAGAAAATTTCAGGTTAGTACTGTTACAGAATTGTGGCTTCCTGTATCAGAAACAGGTTGTCTCTCATGCTGAGGAGATAACTGACTAAAAAATGAGACAAATTAAGCTTACGCTCAAATTCGACAGTGGTTCAAAGAATGGAAAAGCTAATGAGCATATTATCTATACTTTCCACTGTAGTATTACTCATACAGTTGAATAAGAGAAAGGTTAATTAATATAATGTCATATTTATAGTGGCTGTTCTAAGAAGTAGTTTGGGTCCCGGTCTGTGGTAGCAAGGTCTGTCATGTGGAGAGTGAGGGAAAATATCATAGACATAGTTCTCTGGGGTAAGCTGAGGGGGGATACTCTACAGAGAAGTTGATTTTTCCCTTGTTTTGTCAGCTGATAATATTTTTTAGCTCTGTTACAAATTACTGCATAGCATTTCTCCCTACAATACTGTACAATACGGAGTGCCTTTTCCAAGCTTGTTTCATAGGTGCATTGGAATGTTATGTATGACTGAAAAATATTGTACTGTGAGAATACCTTTTATCAAAACCTATCAGTAAAACCCAAGCACTTCACAGATAATCATTCAGAGGTTCCAGCTTGGGAAAGAGTGTTGCTTCCTCTGAAATAACCTCCTCCATGCCTTCCATCTGAGGCATAGAGAGGTTAAGGGCGCTGTTTAAGGGTCACAAACATCATCTGAAGAATTGCTAGTAATATAAATTGTCTCATGCAACTCCAGTTTCTAACCAAGTTGGAAAAATTACCTTCATTCCTCTACCAGTGAGCTACGGTGCCATCCTGATTTACTGTTAACAGTATTTTGGTTTGGTTTATCATCCAAATAAGCTGAGTAGTGCATAATGTAGCAAATTCACTGTATTTTTAGTGATGGGGTAAATCCACATCAAACTGTTCCAAATTGACAACTCTGGAAACCCTGTGCCTCTCTGTCACAGGGAAAGTTTACAGTGACAGTTGTGTGCATTTTGTGTTTACCTACTCCACTTCCCTATTAGCTATAGTTGCTGATGACTTTAACTTGGTTCCTATTATGGTAGGAGCTGTGGATAAATATCTGTTAAGCAGTCCTCTTATGTCTATTTTTTTAAAATATGACTATAAAATGTTCACTAATTCTAGATTCCTGGGTCCATGTTCAGACACATGTATCTCTTCCTTAGTGAAGAGACAGACATCCAAGTGAGATTTTTGTTACTACAGGCATGTATGAAAACAGGGTGCAGAAAAGAGATGGAAATAGTCATCTGACTGTGGGTCTTTGAACAAGGTCTAGATGAGAGGCCATGCTCTGTACTTTACTGGCCAGTCCAGAACACCTGAAAATGTGGGATTCTGATTTCTTTAATACATTGAATTTGATGTAATTTATTAGCTAACCATTTGCAGTCCCAATGGCAAAAATCTCTCTTTTGATGCTTTCTAAACACAGCCCTTTTGTACTCTTGCCCAGAATTTCTAGGAGGGAGTGCAGAAGAGCTGTCCAAGCATGACTAAGACCAGTACTTTCAGAACTGGTGAGATTTACTGGCATAAAGGATCTCATCACAGACAACTTATATTGAATGTGGGCTTTGCATCTCAATTGCACAGAAAGTGCAAGTGAGAGAGAGTTGTACTGCTATACCCTCTGGGGCTATTGGAATCCTAGAAACCTGGGAGAAATAGAAAATAAACCTTAAACCCATCCAGAGAAGCAAGAGGAAAACTTTTTTCTTTATGTTGAGGTTTTTTTTCTCTCACCAGAAAGACGACACTTCCTGAAGTATTCAAACATTAGCCCAACCTAAATTTTAATACTTTTTTCCAGGCAATTTTTTTTTCTGATACCCAGAAGTGTTTTTTCAAAGTAGAATCCAGGCTAATGCAAGGACAGGAATTGTGGATTTTGAATAATGGAGAAATTGATATAGTCTGGGAGTCTGATTCAGAAATAAAGAGTCAAGAGAAGAGCACTTCCTAATGCTTCAGGAAAGTTAAACAGCTCAAGTGAAGCATAGGTCTGGACAAGTACAACTCTTCTCTGTTGTGTGTCAGCTGATAAGCATCCTACCTCTAGCCTCCTGGGTCTGTGTCCTGCCTTGCCACCTTCATCACTAAATCAGAGAAGAAAAATCAGATCCAATTTCTTAAGCCATTTCTACTGTAAACCTCTCATGCATTGGCTATCATTGTCTCCTAAAATCACAGAAGAAAAGTAAAGGGAAAAACCCAAAAACTAAACTAACAACCCAGAGAAGAGGCTAATGGCTGAAAAATCGGAAGGAGTGAAGATGAGAAAGTGGAAAACATGCAGATTAATTCAGGAGGAGACTGGAGGAAGGTGTTCAAAGGGCAACGCTGGTCAGCAGTAATAGGAGTTATTTATAAAAATCCCACCCTTCCAAACATTAATAAATCAGCCATATTCATGTGAGGGCAGAGACAGTGAGTCAGGAGGTTAACTGGTGTGGGCTACTTCGTTCCTCTTACATTTTGTGTGTAAAACAGTGCATCCTGGCATGAATCTCTACAGTTATGATTCTAATTCAACTGTATCAGCAAGAGCAGCCATTTCTGAACCCTGATGCTGTCCATCCCAGTTTAAGGCTCACAACCCTATTTCCATAACTGAACTTCATTGGCTTCATGTCTCCAGCGGTTAAATGCAGAGGCTCTGCTTCTTGGGGAACTCTTACACTGAAGGAACTCTTCAACGACCTTTCACAGCACTGACAATTTCTTCATGATTCACGCAAGTCAAATTAGCAATCAAAACCATAATGACTTAAAAATGTAGCTCTGCCTGAGGTAGCTGGAGGACTGCTGGCTCATTGAGACTCCAGGTTTCCACCCTGGACATGTAAAGAAAGGGGAGAGAGGGTGCTGGGGATCTAGCTTGGGAGTGCTGGGAGGGGATCTCAAAGACAGCCAGGCTAGGGCAGGATGCTTCCACTGGAGCATGTGTTAACTTCTAACTCAAAAATCACGGAAAGCCACATCTCCTCGTAGTTCTGATTAGAAGCCAATTTTTTTATTTCCATGGGAACTTGCTTCAAGCTTGCGTTTAACTAGATTAAGTGAAAGTTGTACTTTAATTTATTCTAAACTACTGTTGATACTCCCCACCCCCAGCCTTTTTTTTTTTTTTCTTTTTCC
Source organism: Bucorvus abyssinicus (assembly GCA_009769605.1). Lineage (NCBI taxonomy): Eukaryota > Metazoa > Chordata > Aves > Bucerotiformes > Bucorvidae > Bucorvus > Bucorvus abyssinicus. The sequence goes on from CM020037.1 coordinate 8,185,066, forward strand.
GGGTAGCGAAGGCCTGGGGACACCGGACAGCCGGGGACAGAGCTGCCAGTCGTGGGGAAGCGAACTGCTCCCCCTTTCCAGCCCTCCGCCGCGCTGGGTCCTAGTGCCGCGCTGCTCTCCGTGCTTTCTCAGTTTAGTGACTCTTAACACTCTTCAAAGTAACATCCAACAGCTTAGGAAACACTGACCCAGTAAATAAACAGCAGATCACCTCTTAGAATCATGGGCAAATCCCAGGCGAGCCTTTTTCTAACATCAGAGCCTGTGTTAGTCTGTTTTGTGTTACAGCCGTGGAGTTTCCCTCAGTAAGAATTGATGCTAACCCGAGTCTGAATTGTAATACATGCAGTTACCACCGTGACCAGGCAAGTGCTGCTCCGTGGCTGGAGCTGGCGGATGAACAAAACCTACATCTGGCAAATGTTGCCATCAGTGTCCTAAAGCTTCACTTTGTTGCATCCAGCAATGAAGATCATGCAGATGTAAAACCGGAGAAGCGCTTGGTAACAGTTCTTGTTCCACCCTCCTTCTTTTTCCCAGATAACACAAACTTATGCATTTAAGGTATGTTTTGGAGAGGTTTTATTCTGAGATGTGTGAAATTCTAAGCTTGCCTTGCGTTTGGCCACTTTATAAAGATAAAGCAGAGCAGCAGTTTAAAGATAAATAGGATGAGAGATTGTCTACTCCAAAAATAGATTTGTAAATGTCTCTTCTGTAATTCTAACTAGTATTACTATGTACTGGATTGGCCATCATAAATTAAACTGAACATGTATTTGCTAATCTAACAGATTTTATTAAAATGAAGAAACTGGTTTATGCAAGGATTTTCGTTTAAAGAAGTTTTTCAGAGGAGCATATTGTTGGCTCAGCAAGTTTACTGAGCCTCTGAAAGTAGTTAAATGTAGGTATCTAACTTTCCTTTCCTGTTCTACTACTTCACAATGGAGCTCGCACTTTTGTCAGTTTTTATATTTCCTGAATATGGGAGCAATAATATTACATGATGAAAAGTATGTTGAGTAGAAACTGAGGGGTTAGGAATGTAATGTAAGTATGGATTTTTTTAAAAAAAGAAAAAAAATGGGCAGACGTTAGTTGTATATTCTTTGAGCAGCTTGTTCTCTGCCCTCCTGTTTGTTTCCATGGCCTTCAAAAATTAACAGGCTGTGACTGACAGACCCAATGTCGGGGCAGGCAAAGGTTGTGCAAGGTCTGCTCTAGTCAATAGATATTTCCTGATCCCCTTCAAAAACCCAGAGAATTTTTGAGGACTAAATGTAGAAGATGGAAAGCTGTAGGCGTACAGGGACAATCAGTCCTGACAAGTGTAGACACAGCTCCTGCTGGCTTTGTTAGGAGCTGCATGCAAGTCAAAGCTGAACTGGGTTCAAAGTGCTGGTGTAAGGCTGCGGTAGCACTAGTGTAGACCTGCCTTGCATAAGGTTAGGCTGCAAGACAGTGCTAAGGCTTTCCTGTGCTAAATAAGTGAGGGGAAAATGGGTCACAGTAAAGTGGCCTTAGAATAGTTCCATATTTTTGACAATTGATAAACGTTTACAGTGCTTCCTGTATGAAATATGGTGTGTTAAATCACAAAACAGTAGACCATGAGGAGGTGTAAATTTAAACTACTTAAAATAAAGTCCTTTACACAGACTACTCCTTGCCCCGGTAAGAGGGTAGGGGCAGATTGCATCAGTTGGTCTAATCAGTGATGAGACAAATTTGTGATGACAGATCCATAAACAAATGGGAACAGTTAGCATAACAATGGTCGATGTTGGGGGAGTATGAGGGGAACAAATAGTAGAAAGCAGGCAGATGTGTGCTTTCCTCTGGACAACTTCTATTGCTGCTCTTGGAGATCAAATTCTGAGCTGGATGGAACAGTGGTCTGACCAATAATGTGTTCTTAAACTTTGCTATCTTGTGATTTTTTTTTTTAATTGAAAATGGCAAGTTCCTGTTATTGCTGAAGTCAGCAAGTTGATCATCCTATCCAAACATAGCGAAAGTAAAGCAGTTTCTTGTTATGAGTACCACCATCTCTCACAGTCCTACTGAGACCATGTTTTGGTCTATAAGAACTGTAAGGAAAGTAGGACAATGAAAGATGTGGAGGAAAGGGGAGAAACAAGTGATATTTAGGAACAGAAGGAGAATGGGAGGAAAGGAGAAAGTTGGAGCGAGAGGATGCTAAAGCAAATGAACACAAGAAATGATTTCCAGAAAACAGAGATATAAGGAATCCCTTCTTTCTGATCACTAGTAGGGAAGGCTTGCTTAGACTTTTTAAGGCTGGATTTGTACCCCTAAAATGCCACGTTTAGAAGCCTGCCTGTTTGCCCTCAAAAGCTATAAATTCCTGAAAGGGACGGGGGAGCTGCTGCTTCTAAGTTTCCTCCTCAAATGAAACCAAAATAATCAATGAGTATAAAATCAGTAATAAAAGAAAATCTTATTTTGGGAGTGCCCAACTCAAGATTTTTTTTTTTAATAGAATTTTATGTTGATATACTGGATACTGGCCTATAAAAAACTCAGCATATACACACCAACAATTGCATTGCTTGACTGGCAAGAGTAGAGTAAATCTGTGGCCTTGCCTTTTCCTAGCCCTTTAGGAGCAACTTTCCTCATGAAAGTTTTAGCAAAGAAATAATCCATGGATGTTTACTGCTTCTTTCATGCTTGTATGCTTTATAAATGTAATTAAACAGTACATGTCTTAGATCCAGCAGCAAACCAGATTCTAGCATGCCTGACTCATTCCTCCTCTCTGAAGAAAAAGGGGAAGCATCAAACCTCTATGTGAGGCGGTCCAATGTTCTGGAAGGCCATTACTTTTACCACTGTACCTCTTACACAGGTATCCTTAGATAGGTACCAAATACTTCGCAATTTTTGCAGTAATTTGTTACAGGAGGGGGAAAATGTGTTCTTTTGTGCATAGACAGACTTTCTGATGGTCTGAAATGCGTTAACAGGGCTTTTCTTATTTGTAAGATGGTTGAAGCAGGTCTTGAAACATGAAAAGATTTGCCTTTTCTTGTAGCATGGGTTAGTTAAATAGGGATGCAGAAAAACTGAGCTAAGGAGCAACTGGAATAAAAGTATCTCTTTTAATCCAGTATTTCCTTGGTATTTGTGAGACCTGCTAAAATTTTTCTTTCTCGTGTGTGTGCATGTGCGTGTGCAGCTTTTCTGGTACTGAGTGCTGGTATCGATGGATCAGGACTAAACAATGATATAAAGTAGGTAATAAACAGGTTAGCAGCTGGGTAACTCACATTGATGCAATATGTGTATATATAAATACTGAGAAGAAAGTAAGAAAGTTCCTACCTTTGAAACTTAGAAACTGGTAGTGGTTAATGTTAATGGTTAAGAATAAACTGCTTGTTGGGATGTGTGCATGTTTTGGGTTTTTTCCCCTTTGGAAAACGTTTGTGGGAGCCACATCAACTCATGTAGGATCCCAAACTCAATGTTTATGATCATCACAATGCTGTTTATAATCATCACCATCCTCTACTCAATTGTATACATAATCAGATAGTAACATTTTCAGTTTAAATATTAAAGCTGCTTAAATATGTTTTGATATCAGTCATCGATGCATACCACCCTACTTTTCTGAAAGCAGTGAACAAGCTTAAATTCATCCTTAATGTCTTTACAAAATTGCATGATACTAACATTGTATTACCATACAGTTTTCAGTAAGGATAGTGCCTTTTGGTGTGTGCTTGTAAAGCTTAATGCTGGGAGTACTTTAGTGCAAGATACAGAACAATAACTTTTGTTCAAATGTTGTTGCACGTGTCCTGTATCTGGCCTTATAGTAATTTCTAGAGCCAAGAGGGATGTAGAGATCTCAAAGGGTAGGATGCATCAATCTCTTCAGAACAGAA